>JAPMOB010235524.1:0-13226 GCA_029875015.1 Lepomis gibbosus
TGTGTGTGTGTGTGTGTGTGTGTGTGAGAAAGAGAGAGAGAGAGTAAGAAAGATGTGTGACTGAATACACACCTCAGCAGTGTGAGTGTAGAAATGATTATTCTACTTGTTAGCTATAAACTCAGCTCTCTGGTTTTATTAATAACTAATGGTGATCATGGAGTAAGGAAGTTAAATGATTTCATGGTGATTTAAGCAGGGCAAGAGCAGCAACCAGTGTTGTAACAAATCGGCCAAGGTCTGTGATCACAACATAGGAGATGAGGATTCACTAGTGATGCTAGCTGCTGTTGACCAGTAGTCAGGACTGTCACAATCTCAAATAATTTCCAAATAAAAACTACACAATGTAAGGTGAATGCAAAAAAGTTGAAATAAAAAATATCTTGATCTATGAATTTGATTAATATTCTCTAAGCGAGAACTAATTTCAGAGGTCATGGGATAACTAATTCAGTATTACAAATGGTAATTTCTTTAATAAAACATGATTCCTTAACTGATTTAATCACAATAGTTGGACTGTTGTTGGGTGATCACGTGTTTCATGTATTCATAGAATCAAAATGACATTTCTCTGTTTTTGCACATAATGCAAAGACAAAACAATTTTCATACCTTATTCCTTTACAATTCTACTTTGTTTGTTTTAGTTCCATTCAGTAAATCTGCTATATTTTTATTTACATCACAACATGATTTGCAATATTAACACACAAATTCCTTCTTCCTTACACATTTCCTCACTAAGTAGATGTGCATTTACATTTTGCCTCTTGTAGTCCCGGGATGTCATTTGAAGCTAACACACTGAGCTATTGAATAATAAATAGACATCTGCAAAATGAATAAATAAAACATATCATCCTGCCATTATCACCTTTTTCTCTGTCTACATGCCAGAAAAAATATAACCGACGTTCTTGCTTATAATAAGGTCATCCTTTTTTAATGTTAGCCTACTCGTATCTTCAGGGTCTCTGACAGGTTTTCAGGAGTCTGGTTTTGCAGTGGAGTTGATGTGTACAGTAATGTGTGACTGGGGTTTGTTGATGTAAGCGGGGTGCATGCTCGCTAGCTTTGAGAGATGATGGTAGAGNCCCCCTCTTTTGTGGAAAGCAGAAGACAGAAGCAGCAGAGGATCTTGAGGGAGAAACAGTCTCTGGTGTACAGTGCACAGAGAGGATCTGTGCCATTTCTCTCCTCTTGGTGCCGCTTGCATGTGTGATGAATGGCAGCCATTTTGTTTTATGCATTAAAGATTCACTGTGTCTCTTTCACATCTTAAATTTTTTTTAGGTCATCCGCAGGGAATCAGATAAATATAAACAAAATCCGCATACCTGCACTTTGATTTGTTGTGTTTTCCTTAAAAAATGAGTTTATGTTTTCATGTTCTACGGTTATACATCATTTCTTATTCACTAACTGCATTTAATTCATGTTTTTAACCCCCAAACAAAAAGTAAAGATAAAGCCAAATTTTGCTCAAGCAAAGAAAAAAAAACAATGGATTGTTTGTCTCCAACAGACCATGCTAGCTTTTGAGTGCTATATATAAAGGTTTCAATAAAATGTCTATTTGTCCCATTGTAAGTTTACCTGGGCTGAACATAACATATCAGCCACAGGAACTACCCTGATAGAATCTCTCCACTCTTCCAAATCGCAGAGAAAACATTGCAATCTATTGGCTGATTGCAGCTATTTTCTTTCTTGTCTCCTTACAAATTGAGTTTATCAGGTGTTGAACAATGGGATAGGGATGGTTTATCAGGTGTTAAACAATAGAATAGAATATTGAGGAAAAGGTCACAACTTTTTACAAAACTCAAACCCAAACTTTGTTTCAATTTCATCGCAGGAAGAGGGCACAAACCTTTAGATGTGATAAAAAAAAAAGTCCTGGGTGCTTCGGATACAATACAGCATTTCCACACATCTCTTGTTGAGTAGCCCTGATGCGTGGGAGGGTGCCATTTTATTTTCAAATGTATTTATTCATGGATCTGACATTTTAAACAACCTCTTCATGCCTGCAGAGTTACAAAGCAAGCTAATTTTCTATCATATTCCATAGGTTTAAGGCTCTATCACGTTCTGTAGTCTGTTAGATTTTAGGACTTTTCACTTGCTGTCTTTCTCTCTACGCCTCCTGCACTCCCAAAGCCTGAACCTGAACTTGGGAGTACAGGCTGAGATTTATATGCATGCCCCTCCTTTGATGACAGGGTAAATATTCACACAGACAGCCAAGGTGCCCCCGTCATTACCCATGTGCTGTGTGTTTGCCCACCAGTTAAATTCTTAGGGGGATTGTTTGGTGAGATGAATGGGGCCAGAGTGCTGAAGGATGTATCGGAGTTCAGCAAACAAAACCTCCCCAGATTGGCTCAGCAACAGCTCGGTTCACTGGGCAAAGTTAGCAGTGAGGAGGTGAGGGGGGGGTCGTTATAGGGTTTTGCCTGTCAATTAAGGCTGCTGCGAATGGCTGGGAGGTGGAGAGCGCTCAGCTTTGCTTGCCATCTCTCTGGTCCTGTTGGATCTGTGGAGATAGCTGAGGTGCCGCTCACCTCAAATAGGAAAAAACCCTGTCAATATTCAACTATTTAATAACCCTGAATGTGCTGCTCACGGTGCCTTTTGAAGACTGTGGGGTCCGCATTTCCCTTTGATGTACTTTCATTGTCAGACTCTATATCTGAAATCTTCGAAGATGGAATTGGTGACATTTTCTCTTTTTTCATTCATTCAATCCAACCTCAAAGGTTTCCCGCAGTATTACTCTAGTCCAAGATGCTTTGTCGTATGGGGGGTGAGGGCATTCAAGTTAGCTGTAGTTCCTACTAGGATTTCTATCACTGGGTAATAGAACACCAGGAAATTTAGGTAAGGATATTACTGACGAAAAATATATATACTTTTATGTGACTTGCTTACTAAAAGCATAGACCTCTGTGTCTAGATTGCTCCAATTTAGTTCCTTTTTCTAAAGTCGGAAGCACAAATATACAGTGAAACACATTTGCACATGAACATGCATTCTCTTAAACACAAACACACACACACACACACACACACACAAACAAACACATACAGACATCCCAGAACTTTAACTTTCTGTGATTGCTATATTGTAGATCTTTTGTTGGATAATACTATATCATGCCAAGAAATGACATTCACATTATAATCACATGACACATTGTAATAATATAGTCATCATTTTTTTCTGGGATTACATCATCAAAACTCATCTGAAGCCACTGTAGAAAACAAAATATTCATAGAGTAATAGGGGAACCTTCCACCTACCAACTTGTTTGTGTTTGCAGTTAAAGGTGCAGTGTGTAATATTTAGGAAGATCTGTTGACAGAAATGCAATGTAAGTGGTGGTGTATAAAGACCTTACATAATGGACAGTTATGTTTTGATTACCTCTGAATGAGCCATTTCTACATACCATCTACATACACCGCCGGTCCTCTTACATGGAAGTCGCCATGTTGTGCTGCTATGTGTCTACCTTGGACAACATGGACAAAGTGCTGTCACTATATTGAATACGTACAAAAAACAATATATGATAATAATAATGCAACACATCTTTGTAGTAGTGTCCATGTTGATTCCACATTACAACTTAAGAGCACATGAACACACGTGTCAGAAGATCTTCACAACTCTGGAAATGGGACCATCCGAGAAGCCCATGAATACACTGTTAGCCGTTGGTTGCAAATCACAACCCTCACCACTAGATGCCACTAAAGGTTATACACTGTACTTATAAAGGCAACATGTTCCACTTATAGAAGTTTAACTTTGAAACTGAAATGATGTGGAAGTCTGGAAACTGTTCTTTCGCCTAAAACATTATGTTAGAGTTGAGAAGACAACTCTTCTTGATTATAATGATTCCAGTGTTTATGTAGGTAGCTGTCGAAACATGACAAAGTTAATAAAGTGTACCATTGCACATTTATTAGAAACCCACTGGTCTCAAAATTCTAAAAAAACATACGGTTATTTTTCAGACCAGTAGAAAAAAGAAAATCTCTGTATGGGTCCTCTAATGTTGGCCAAGGTTTTCAGTTTCCTCCAGGTTCTGTAACTCTGGTTGTGCTCCCGATTCTCTTAAAAGTTATTTTCCTGAATTTTATAGAAGAGGGCATATGGGTTGGTTCTGGTGTTTTCTTCTGTTTTTGTTGCTTAAAGCTTTTTATTCAAAAGTAGACAATCCTCTTTCTGTTTAGGTTGATATAGCATTCACATCTGTTTTATTATTAAACATTATAAGTAGGCTTTGCTTATCTTCCCCCATGTAGTGTTGAATTTGTGTGTGTCGGGTGTGAAGATTTTTATTGATTATGCATGGAGGCCAGACAAATCGCAGGTTCCCCTTGTAGTTATGAACAAGAGGCCAACTTCAATAGAAAATCCAATGCAGGCTGTATTTATGGTACATTTGACATGTCCCAAATGCAGCACTAAATTACTTTGTGTGTCACAAAGTCACTCCTGCATTCATTAGATACAATAAACAGAGGGCAATACTGAAGAATATATCTGCCACGATGTCATTTATTTTAAAGCTATTATACTCAAAATTTATTTGAGAATGACATATTAAGATGAGATTTAAGTTGCAGCAGCTGTAGCCACTTACAACACAAATCAAACATTACATTGTATAAAAACTTAACAGGAGTGTTTTATTTGCAGTATATTTCAAGACTTGGTGGCAAGTTAGCTTTTGCAGTGAAGAAAATCACCAAACTCATGTCAAAACTAATGTTTTGTAAGGACAAACTAATGTCAGGATCAGAAACAGCTTTATTGCCAAGTAGGTTTACACATACAAGGAATTTGCTTTGGTGCATAACAATCATTATTGTAGGTAGAAATATAAAAATAAGATATAAAAAATATGTACAATATAGCTTTTATTTATGTGCAAAATATTTACATGGGCTTTACATGTGCAAAAATGTATAGGCATTGTATAGGGGCCTTGTTGATGAAGCCAGCTGCAGCGGCCTGGACCGCAGCCTGCAGGAGGGTGTTTCAGACAATCCAATCCGGCACTCCTAGAGCTAATGTTCAGCTCCCATGAGTTTCTGGGTGACGAATGTGCCCAGGAACTGTACCATTGTGCACCACCAGATATACTTTATTTAAACCATTTATTTTAGGTATTGAATATAATGACATGGTAGATCAGAAAGATTTGTCAGACTTTGAATTTTATACAAATGAGAAAACTACAGAAGGAAAGCAGTCGGTGAATCGAGGAATGGGTTTAGCAAAAACGAAGGTTTGTCAAGTTTAAGCAAGAACAACATGAAACCAGTATGAGCAGATCAAAAAAACACGTTCAGTCGCCTACACTGTATTTCTGTATCAGTATATAAGTATATTAAATGCTGTGGTTGATGGAAGTATTCCTATCCTTTACTTAAGTGAAAGCAGTAATGCCACACCGTTACATATAAAAGTACTTATTTGAATTTTTTTCTAAAGTAAAAGTATGTATAATCAGGAAAATATACTTAAAGTATTAAAAGTACTTAAAACGGACCCCTGTGATGGTTCTATTATATATTCTATCATTAGATTATTATTGCTGATATTGCTGATTACAATAATGTAAAAGCAGGATTTTACTGTTGTAATTTTTGAGGTGGAGCTCATATTTAACTTTTTTTTATCGGGGTGTAAATAGTTATTATTTTGATTATGGATTAATCTGCTCAATATTTTCTCCAATAATCGATTATTATTTGGTTTGTGACACCTTCACAATGCTTGTTTTGACACTGTCCAAACCTTGATATTATTGACAACATGTTAATATTATTCCAACAATTAAAATGAAAAGCAGCAAGTGTTCACTTTTGTGAAACTGGAACCATAAAATGTTTTTACACCAAATATGATAATTAATTTTCTGTCAATCAACTAATTGATGAATTGACTAATCGTTTAATTTGTAAAGTAACTAAAGCAGTCAGATTAAGGCAAGAAAAAAGTACAATACCTCAAATTGGCACTTAAGTACAGTGCTTGAGTAAGTACTTAGTTATTGTCCACCACTGATTATAAGCATAATGCACACCAACATAGTAGTACATTTTTGATGAAAGTATGAAGTGTAATGCTTTTGGGTTAGTAGACGATTGTATGAATGCCTATTTCACCTTTGCTTTGAATTTGACTTCACTTTTACATTCACTTCAAAGGAAAGCTGTGACACAGCATTCTTCGACTCGATGAAAGCACCCCCTTCTTGACATCTCACTTCAAAATATCCTATAAACATACAAAACATGTTTATTGGACGCTAAGACACCCTCAGAGCCCTGACTAGGGCAGTTATGATACAGTCTATGCAGTACTAGTGCAAGCACATACCCTGTGAAATGAATAGTGTGGACTTTCCCTCACTATAAAGTATCTTTCAAGGTCTGACTGGAGGAGGACATAACTATAGAGCCCACACTCCAGAGCGCACAGCAGTAATGTCTAACAACTTCTTCCATTTCTCCTTCTCATATTCAGCTAATTTGAGTCTTCCCGTCTCTCTGTGGTGCTGTGTGCTCTATACATCTTCACCCACCATTCCCTCACATTTTCACTCTGTGCACTCTCACTCTGGAGGACCTATACACTGGCAGATAAGAGGAAATGAAGTCTCGTCTGCACAATTTGAAGCGCTGCTTTGAAGCTGAATGTGAAATAGCAGCTCGGCTCCTCTCTGGCTGGTAAAATAAGGGCCCTCTCGTTAAAAGCACTTTACCTGTGCTCCCTCTATGGATCATTGCTCTCATTAAACAGATTTGGGGTTACGTTCAAATCACAATTACTCCAAGCACTAACTGTTAATGGGCACAAGGGTTGAAAGAGTAAGAGAAATGTTTCTGACATTTCTTTTTATATCGCTCTTGGAGCTGGGATGAGAACACATCAAAAGGTGTAAGGTGAAGCATAAACTAACCTAAACCTGAATGGGGATTGATTTCAAAGATGTGTGATACTGAACTGTGCCTGAAATCACAGTGCAAAAATTTAAACTTTACACTAGATTTTAATCTTATGGTCTGCTGGGAACAGTTACATATAAAGATTGTACATTTAAAATATAGAAGTGAATTTCCTCTCCAGACTAAACTACTAACTGGAGCACATTTTTGCCCTTATGTGACCTTTCAGTACTTACTGAGTGAGTTTTTCTATAC
This sequence comes from Lepomis gibbosus, assembly GCA_029875015.1. Classification (NCBI taxonomy): domain Eukaryota; kingdom Metazoa; phylum Chordata; class Actinopteri; order Centrarchiformes; family Centrarchidae; genus Lepomis; species Lepomis gibbosus. Next base: position 7,240 of record JAPMOB010235524.1, read on the forward strand.
TTGACTATGCAATACACATTAATGTGTATGTGTGCTACTGCGCGTGTTTGTCTGGGGAGTGTTGTATATGTACCAGGCTGCCGAGAACACCCCCTGGGTCCTACTGCACAATGCCAAGAAGAGTGCAGGCAAGATACTTTCATCTGCTCACCACAGAGATCCTGCTGTGTGTGTGTGTAGTGTTTGTCTGAATGGTGCAGGAAGGAAATATGTCACCTTGGGCTCTGCAAAACAGAGAGGAAACATATTTTTTGTATTGCAAATATAGTAACTATTCCTAATTTGACACTTGATCATTTAGATTGAACAATATTTAAATGACTGCACTTTGCGCCAACTGTTCCTCAGATAAAGATACGCCTCCTTAAAACTCACAGACTCATTGCTTCCTTTGAGAGTTTCTGTTAGTAACCTGCTGACTGCCTCAGGAAAAGAAAGCAATATTTCATTTTTCATTAATGACCAAAATAAACCAGAATGTGGATATTTCCTCATGATGCATCTCATAGTGTGTGTGTGTGTGTGTGTGTGTGTGTACAGCAAGCACTGAATTTTGCATTCTGTGTGTATTTGTGAGTATGCATGTGGTTGCACCTCACTGCTACTATGTTGCATGTGTTTGTGTGTGCAGTTTTACTGTATGTGTGAGGCCGTCTCCTGGTGACTGCCTAGGGCAATAGCACAGGATGTAATCCCATGTATGCCTCCAGTCTCTTAGCTGCCTGCGTAGATGTGGAGGAACGTTTTAGCCCCTGCAGTGTGCCGTAGGGCACAAGTGCTCACCCTCCTGTACTACTAACAGACAGCAGCTGCCTGGTGCAGTTCCAACACAGTTTCCTCCCTGCTTTCACCATTTGTGCACGATTTTTTCTACACTGTTTGTGTGGCACAGTTCAATTTGCAGCAATGAGAAATGGCTTAAGGAGAAAGAAATTGACATTTGACAGCCATTATATTAAAGTATGCACACTTTCAAAAAGTGTATCAGTGTCTGGGGGTGAAAAATACTCTCTTGCCTGAAAATCAAATCATCTACTTAATGTATAGTCTTATCTCGATTGCCACTTGGTTGTGCAAAAGCTAAGAAATACAGTAAAACATGCTCATAGTGAAGCCAAATGTCATGAATAGATTGAAAACGAGTGTAGACTTTTTTAGCGCTCAATTCAGACTCAGTGACAGGCAATCAAGTTTCATTTGACAAACGAATTCAAGGAACAGTCTGACCTGAATAGCTGTATTCAGTAGGTGAACAGAAATCATATCACTTAAAATAAACATCAAAGGAAATCCAAGCTTTTGTGTGTTCTTAAAATAGCTGAAGCAGAATTTCTGGTAAAAACTAAAGCTATAACAAGATATTAATGTGAAGACATGCCTGTTATTTCGGCCTAAATCCCAAAGGGCTGCATCAGTCGAGAATTTTACCCAAAATGCATTCTGCTATTGGGTATTGGTCCTTATCTTCCTTTTGGAAGTAACAAATAGAAACTCAAGCCCTGTTGTTATAAACATTTTTACACAAGCTCACTGTTCTCAGAAACTCTAGACTCTCCTTGATCTCTTACATATTATTTATTAATCATGTGAAATCACATGGTTTGGCGGCATTTTGTGTGTGCATTTTGCTGTAGGTTAATGGGATCAATACCCAGAATCATGTCACAGCACAAGGTTTCTAGTTTTTGAAGCTGAAATTTTGGAACTGTATCTAATTTGTCAATGAAGTGACTGTATGGCAGAAATGCCTTTACCCTTTGCATGATCAATATTATATAATCACTCAGTGCTGTGAAGGTGCTGCTGATCCCCTGAATGAATAAGATGGAAGAACTGCATTCACATGATATTGTCACCGGTGCTTTTACCGCCAGTGACAATCTCAGGTGTCATAACCTATTTCTTTTCTGTCTACGTCCTTATACCTTCAGCTGGTTTATTATTACCGTGACCAGACCTCCTGTGGTGTTTATCGAGAGTTCTGATGAGGTTTTCGAAGAAGGCTAGAGGAGTGACAGGTGGTCTTGATGATAACTACCCATCTACCCCCTTCCATCTCACCATGGTGCAAGCCTCAACCACTGATCTCATCTCTGATGTCCATAGCTGCACCAGAACAGAGCAGAAAGGGGAGATCAATAGGTGTCATAATCAATAGGTCAGAATGAGGAATCACTGAAAGGGCAGTGGCGATCGATTCCCACATTATTGCACCGCAACCTCTCTGCTGTTGCATGTTGGTCATTAACTATGAAACCCTGCAGGATGCCATCACCCCTGCCTGCTTTTAGTCACAGCAACTAATCCTAATTATTAGTTCCGCTCTAGCTGGAGGGGCAGACGACGACATTTCTTCATCTGTGTGTGATGTGTTATGTTATGATATCTGCCTGGCCCTCACACCCCTGACCTGTCTCTCTGTGAGACAGTTCCTCGTTAGGAGAAAGTCAGCTCGCCCCCTGCTGCATGTAGCTGCAGCCATACAGCCATCATTAGTGAGTGACAGTGCTGTGTGTGGCTACCACGCTGCAATGTTCTTGGCCCAGCACTGTTGAGCTCCATTTGGGCCTACCCTGGAGCTGTATGGGGTCCAGATCACAAATCTTACACTACCCAGTTCAGAGCAATCCTGGTGCCACAGAGCTTAGCAAGACATCCACCTGAGTTCTTAGCTCTGCTGGGGAAGAGGGCAGGTTCACCCAGTTGAGCCAAAATCTGATTTTCACCTCTGTCTAGACAGGTGTGAAGCTATGATGGAGTTTTGACTTTCTTGAGAAATGCAGTCTCATGGGGGTGACAAAATGGATGTCTGGAGTCAGCTTAGGTAAGGTACTGTAACTCATGGAATGCAACCATTCTGTATTTTTAAGACATGAGTGATAGAGGTGCTACTGGTCCCCCCAAAATCTCCCTGCATGCTTTTCTTAACAGTCTTACACCAGGTGCGACCAGGTGACCAAATAAGAGCAAATGTCAATTTCAAATACAAATATCATTAATCAACTATGAGTTAGTTTTGAAAGTGAATTCAAATAATCTACAATACAAATTGGACAAATTGAAAACCAGATCCTGACATGCATGTTCATTGCTGAAAAAAAATCAGGCTTGTGCTGTGGCCAAGCTACTTTTGACCCTCTAAACCTGTTTTGTCCAGCATTTCGTCCCTGAAATGGCATTAGCATAAATCTCCAGCCCATAGAGGTAATGATGGCATGAAATTATGGCTGCCTCAGCAGACCTTCTTCCCCTCTCTGCTCTACCTCCCTGTGGGTCCAAGGCCTCAGTCTTTGGCTGAGACCCTCTCCCATGCCTTCTTTCTCTCCTTCCTCTTCCTCTCTCTTCTCCTTTGCCTCCTAGTTCCATTCAAAGGGAATGTGTAACTGAATTCGAAATTGAGTGCCCTTCTTTCAAGGACCACAGCTAATGAGACGTTTTGCCTTGAAATCCAGGCTGGATGGGGGGAGACCCTGATGGGTGGAGATGATAGCCACCCTGTACATCAGGTGTAAGGCTGTCCAGATCTTTCACCGCTGAGAAGGAGAGAGGTGGTTTCTACAAGGGTGAGAAATAAGGATAAGCCTTTATACAATGAGCACCCTTCTCTGGGTCACCTGGGGCTGCCATTGTGAATCTAAGAGCTGACCTGAAATACTACGCCTGTGTGATCTGCATCTATGTGCAAAGAGAAACCGCCACCAGCCTGGCCTCCCCCTTTTGCATACATTTATTAGGAGCTATATTGAAAAAAACGAAGCCCATGAGGGTCTGGAGAGAGATAGGTGGTGACAATTAGATTGAGATGGAAGTACACTGGAGAGGGTCAGGGTGAGTTGAGGAAGGATGGAGTGTGGAGAGATGGAAAGGGGGTCAGGCCCATAGAAACAGGTATACTTGACAGTTTGCGGTCCAGGGATCATCCGAGAGACGCCACATGGGTGCAATGATGAAAGGAATCGAGAGCTTTGCGTCCTAGGGGTTCTCCCTTTAATCAGGGGCCCCGAGGAGAGAACCTTACAGGCTATGGGCCCCTGGCCGCTGCTAGCCACTGTCATGCTAATGAAAGAGGCTCAGGGTGTGAATGGAGAGGCTAGCTTGTTACCAGCGTGCTAATTAATGCATGCAGCAGGGGTGTGTGTGCGTGTGTGAGTGAGTGAGGGTTTTGTGCATTTTAATGAGGTGTCTGTGTACGTGTCAATGTGAGTATGCATGTCAGGATGACAGGGATTTGAGGCATGGAGCGAGGAGGATGTGCGACCAGGTTTGCAAATAGGGGCTCAAGAGTGCAGAACACAGCAGATGCATCTAGGAATAGCGTGGAAATAATTTGTTGGGAATTACCTGAAGTCAAGACTCTGACTCGAGTCTGCCTCCATCATCTTACAGCTCTATAATAAAATGTTTTTCAGTTTTAAGGTACAGTTAAAATGTACAAGGGCTACTGTAGACATTGTCTGTAAACTTAATAATAAATATGCAGAGTCTGTATATTTTATCATTAATTAATTAAGAACTGTAATAAATGCATTTTCTATTATTAATAATATTTCTATTATTTATTACAGCATGGAATTGAAAATAACTTCCTCAGCTGCAACACACATTGTGTGATGGAAACAATCAAATTTATTTTCTTACCACTAGCATTATCTGCTCTTGTGTCTGTCATGTCCCAGACTATATGACAAAAAATTAGCCTTGGAGATCGGTTAAGGGTCTCACCCCAGACAACCCTTTATGTCTACCCAGCGTTCCCACGAACAAATAGATGGGGGACTTTTGGATGGCCATAGGCGCAGCATATGGCCCTAGGCGGCAGCATTGTCTGAGCTGTTTAGGTAAGATGAAAAACCGGCATTGTTGCACGTGTCACTTAGACAAAACGTACAGGGGCGTGTGTCAGGGCAAAGGGAATGCCATCAAAGCCCGTGACCTTTTAATTTGCTAGTGGCCTCTCCCACAGACCTCTGTGTTGGCCGTACATGCCCCATTCTCTAATTTGGGACTCTATCAATCTCATTGGTGTTGACAAGGGACATGTTTGCTAGGTTCAATTTGACTGATGTAATCCGGGAGGAAAATCCATAAATAGAGTTTTTTATATAAAATTCTGACATGTGTAAAAATATTATTTTCGCAATGTGGGCTGAAATAAATTAGGTTAAATGCTGTGAAGTTATGGCCTGTAAGAGAATTACCATAATGCCCGAAATGTGAAATTGTCATCTTTGAAGAATTACAATTATTTTCTAGAGCATCCACATGAACATCTCAGAGGATGTGACCCAGTACAGATGTGATGAGATGAAATATGCTCTACTTTTCCCCATCAATCAGTTCATGTAATTTTGAACAGCCACTTGGAGCTTTTAGCAGTTTAAGGTCTTATCTTTTGCTAAAAGGCTACAACAAAGTCAAAATATTATTTAGATTTGATTTAGTTTTAGAATAAAATTAACTGTAGATATACATAAATTTTTTGTTTTAAAAAAAACAAACAAATATATTCTTGAATTACCAGTCACAATATCTTCATGCATTTCTGTTCTGTCCACATCTGTGTGAAACACAGTGTGCTGAAAACAGAACATTCTGTAGGTCACTGTCTCGCTTCATGAGCGCTACATACACTAGAAGTCTCTATATTGTGTTTGACCAGTACTGCAGCCCATATTCCATCCTACCCCCAACCTTGTCCACCCTGCAAAATGCCATTATAAAAATGTCAAGTGGATCCCTCTCTCTCATCCTGCCTGTCAAAATCATGTGCCATTATGCAAATCAATGTGTGAACACACACTGTCAAAGATTTACATAGGCTATATGGGCTATAAGCAATGGTGAATTCAGATGATTACAGAATTAATCCTAGAGATACATATTCCATATACATTTATGAAAATGGTGGAATATTTTACATTTTGGCCCTTGAAGGTTAAAACATTATCATGTATCATCATGTATGTGGCGGCTGCTGCTCAGAAGGT
>JAPMOB010235526.1:0-27022 GCA_029875015.1 Lepomis gibbosus
ATATATAGACACCCTTATTTTCTTCAGAATTCACTCTAGTAACTTTTTTATATAAATATATATAAAAGTACGTGAATAGAAGAAGCAGAATTAGAAAAGATTGTTCCCAAGGGGTACTCGCAGTTTATCCTCCAGAGTAGATTATAAAATATAGCAAAAAAAAGTTAGTTTCTTGCTGCATGATGAAGCATCAATTCCTGGTGATACATTTGTGTGTATATACAGAATGTGCGAAAGTAAGTGCAGGTCCATCTCTATTCTGATGGGTTACATTAGCAGGTTTGAAGTCAATCAATACCACCACCACCCTGTCTGGTCTCTCTCTCTCTCTCTCTCTCTCTCTCTGCTCCCATCATCCAATCCACCGTCTTCATGTTTTATCCTCCATCCATCACTGTCAGATGCCCAGACTGTCGTGTTCGCAGTGGTCAGCCCACGTTGGAGCCACCACAGCCTGCTGCACAGTACAAGCTTGTCTCAAAGTGTGTGAATGTGTGTGTGAATGTCTGTGTGCCCCCACGCACATGTGTGCTTAAGTGTTTGGTGTCCGGTCATAGAGCAGAACATGACAGTACAGTGTCACAGCCACCTACTGCGGTCCACACACTGCTGTGCTGTGCAGTGCTGCTCCATCAGGTTCTGAAGTAATGTTTGTCTGAGAGCATTGCAGATGTTAAATAACACATTAAATGCATCACTTTGGTCATATGTTAAACTCTTTATTTTTCCAGAATGTGAAATTTCCGGAAGCAAGGTAAAACATGAAACTGAACCTTAAACTAAAATCTATATTTAAAAAATGTACCTGTCATATTTAGTTCAAATGCCAAGCCCAGGCACAAAAAACAAGGATTGGGAGCCAAATGCAGACTTCCAGGCAGAACAGGTTCTGTCTAATGTGGGATAAATTGACAACAAAATGTGAAAAAAACATCCATGGTGCAACAGGCATTCCAAAAGGCAAAAACCAAAGTCCAAAATCTAAAATAAAAACAATAATAGAATAGAATACTTAATTGTCCAGCTGAGGCCAGAAAATCATCTTTGGTGTCACCAGACAAATAAAAATATCTTCGTACATCAATGCTGCACATTGTGAGTATAAACACAAGAGGAGGGGTTTAACATAATAAATCAGGATATAATAACAACACCAAAAAAATAATAGTAATATCTGAACATGAAGAGAAAATGAGTTGCAAGTTAGTCATATGTGTGGCTGTTAACATAAACTGCCAAATCATTACAAACTGTATTTTTTATGGTTGCTTTAAGGGATATCTAAGACAAGATTTGGCATCCAGAGCTGTTACATAAGTACTGTAAAAGAATGTGTGTGGTCTTTTTCGTAGTTTCACATGTTTTTTGTTTGTTTTTTTGTTTGTTTGACCTAGCCATTCAGAGCTGCTACTAGATGTGATGTCCCTTGGGGAGCAAATAAAAACATACAATGTCTTTCCTTTCAGAGTCAGATTTGGGTTTGTAGATCTGGTTATTTGTTTTGAACCACCACTATGTTTGTCAGCTAACAATAGTGCCATCCAATCACAGCTCACATATTATGTTTTTATATAAATGAGAGATGAGACAGTTTCATAGGAGTATCTAAACAAACGTATCAGTTGCGTAAAACATTTAAAGGAGTTTAATACCATCTTTAAAATAATCACTATAATTTGCTCAAACCAAATCATACCTCCTTTGAACCCATGATGAGGTGAGGCACAGCTTGAAAACCTTGGCCTTCTCAGGTCACGCCATAGTCTAAGCCAATGATTATTGCTGTTTGAGCTTTTCCATGAGTTTTCTTCTATACTGTGGTCACCAGCTGGGCAAATCAGGGTCCTTTTAAATATTGTCCATGGTTGTTTTACATTGTGTTCTATACTATGTTCTGTTCAGCTGTTGTTGTGAATCATTTCATGCAATTCATTCCTGTTTAATGTTGATTTTTATTTTTCCCACAATTGTATTCATAGTTTTATTAAGCCTCTATAGGATACTCCCTAACACCAATCAGCTGTCAATTTAACATTGGTGGTACTATATTTTTCCCTGCCATGCAGGAGGTGAAGGTTTGGACAGGCGTTTCAATCTCCATAATGTCAATGTGTGATTGAGGAGGAGGGTGTGTGTGATGGTGTGAGGGTCCAAGAAAAACACTGCACTTATGACTATAAGTCACGCAGCCACTCAAAAGCGCTTTCTAAAATACAATTTTGCATCTTAATACACACCTTAACATTTGAGACATACTGTATTAATGATTTACATACATTTATGATGCATTAAGTTATTTGAACATAAAGTGATGTTTAATTATCTCTTTGAATTATCTTTTGAATATTTAAAATTTGAAAATAAGAAACATGTAACTACAACTACAGTAAGTGTGGTTGGTAAAAGACAAAAGCTGCTTCAACTCTTATTAAGATCATGACAAAATATGAGTGCCGTTTTATGTCTTCACATGTAGCACGCTTAGTAAGTTTAACATCACCAAAGTTTATGATGCATTTCATTTTTCCAAATAATATTTCACTACACCTAATTATGTAGACAGTATGCATCTTGTAAGGGTTTTTAAATGTACATTTTACAGTACACGTTAAAATTAGGGTAGCCTAATTGTAGTGGCAGTGATGCTTATCTCTGATTTCATTCTGTTTATGTCCATAAAGAAAATAGCTTTACAGGGAATTATGACTAAAGGTTACTCTTTTAGCATTTCACTGTTGGACAAATTACAGCAAAATGCATGATACACATCATAAAGACACAAAATAAAACACAACGGCAGTACTTGCATGGCAATCTATGAGTAGGGAGTTTACCCTGCAGTCTATTTTTTCCTCACTTAGCTGAGGTCCCAGCTTTCCTCTTTTGTTGTTGTAATTTGGCACCACGGAGCATGTTTTAAATCCTGGGGCTCAAGTTGAGTATCTGCGAGTCAGCTGGATCTACAGAAGGGGCATTCCCCATGGTTTTGAGATAATTACTTTCTTCCCTTATGACAACCCTATTGAATTTAGATTAGGGCAATAACAAACCTGCGACACTGTGTGCCCTCTGCATTGCATCTTGTCAATAGGCTGTTAATGTGCTCGACCCTTGTCTCATTTTTCTTCTTGTGGCATCAGCTGGGCCCCCTCTACAACCACAGCAGCTGCCCACAGGCGGGTACAACCAACACTGTGGCAGATGAGGCCGACAGAGAAAGTCTCATCAATAATGGAGAGCGGTAGCTGGGGGAGTGGTGCAGAGGAATGGTGGTGGAGTGAGTGAGAAGTGCAGCTGGTGTGTTTGTCTCATTTCTTCCAAATGGACGTTTTGAAATGATGTTCCCCAGAGGGCAGGCAAAAGAGGAAGAAAGCTTTTAATAGCTGATAGCCTGAATAAGTTGTCAAATCCCTGTTTATATATGTGTCTTTCCATATTTGACAGTTTCCTCTGCTGTTCTGCCACCTTTTCTCCAGAGAGCTAGGCAAATAAACTGAATAATAACAGGAAAATATATAAATATCTAGTTTTTTAATTCAGATTTTTTAAAGGCCATGCAGATGGGTGTCATACTGTATGACAAGCATGTAAAATACCCAAATAACTATCCAGTTGAAGTCAGCCACTTGGGTATTGTCCTAAAAGGCACACCCTATAAAGGCAAAAACAAAAATCTCATCTATCTCCTGTCTGTCAGTGTCCTCAGAGGAATAGACACACTTAATGATTATCTATCCTGACAGCTGTCCAGATGCAAACAGAAATTCCATCACCGAGGCACTAAGAATGACCCTGTGGCTGTTACAGTGTGGCAGCGTCTCCTCCCAGCTGCCACCATGCTCATTCCCTTTCTTCAATGCGCCTCATTGTGTTAGGAAGAGGAGGCCCATTCTAACTCACATCTCTCGTGCTCTTGTTTACTCCAGGGGCCAAGCCTGAGGGCGTGAAACTGTTGGGAGAGTTTGGATGTCACCGCTGACACAGCTTCCATTGTGTTGGACCACCTTCAACTGCACGCATCTCTACTCTCCAGACGGCACCAGTTAAGGCAGCCTTGAGAGGAAGAGTTGTGACAGTATCCGACGACACAGACGCAAGAAGGGAAAGGAGTACACAGGAGGAGGGGCCTGTGCTTGCTGCTAACGGGCAGAAGACTGCTTGTGAGTATCCTATTGTTTTCATTGTTGTGGGCGAACCCATTTCCATACAACTGACAAGAGTGATGCTACCCATTCCCCTGCATTTGATGTTTTTCCAGTACAGCAAATAAAAAGTTCATAACCAGAAAGTCATCTAAGAATGAATGCAAGGTATTGATTTATTTCTAAGGAGCAGTGTATTTCTACCCAGAGAAGCATTTTTCAAATATATGAGGATTTTTTTTATCTCTGTCTGATACACAGACACCTGGGCTGACCTTGACAATCTTGGTTTGTTCTTATTTTTCACTGTCACTTACATCCCACATGAACACACACAGAGCTGGCTGCTTTATTTCTTATTTCTTTATAAAGGCAGCAAAATTTAAAACTCTCTGAGCATCAAAGGATGTGGTTAAAGGTAAAAGGAGGATGCAGGTGATAGTATATCCACACCCACTCATCTTTCTCACTCTCTGTCTCCGTCCTCCACGGCCATCTTCCTACTTTTTGTCTTCGCTTCCTGTCCAATAGATGTTCCATTTTTACCAGGAAATCCTGTAGAGGAATTAGGTTTGAGGACATGGGCAAAATGATCTGACAGATCCACTTACCTCTGCTGTCTACGATCCCCCTGGCCTCTGATATTATTAGAGGTTGATATATATGTAGGCATGGTGCATGGGAGCATAAGGAAGAAGGATGGGGAGGGGGGTTAGAGCTCAAAAGCCGATGCTGCTGATGACAAAGCCGAGGAAATAATGTTAAGGTGTGGAGGCAGCAAATGATGTGATGCGATGAGAGTGTCGTGGGGGAGGGAGAAAGAGTGAGAGAGGTTTGGCTGTTAAATCGCTCGTAAGCTCTGTTGTCTCCTTAGGCTACTACCAAAAAAATATATCATGATTTCTTCCTGGTAAGCCAAGGGTAAAATAAATCTAAACTTTATACTCATTGCCTTTTGGCTACTGCAAACAAACACGGCTGAAAAAAGACAGGTTAGCACACAGATCTATAGGACTTACATAAACCAAAGTGCCCTGGGATCGCACCACCGGTCGATAACAGTGCTTCACACTGCACCAAATGTTAACCCTGTCATGCATCAATTATTACCTAGATTTTCTTAAAGATAATTTTTAAATACTCAAAATTGGGCTAATATACAAATCCATTTACTTTTCTTTGAAAATTCTGTTTTGTTTTTAAATTATTTAACTGTCCTCATATGTGGACACCATGCAACAAAGGAATAACACGCCACACATGACAATATGGATTATTATGTTTTTTATGTCATGTTATGCTGTGTATTTAAACTCAATAGTTGAAAATTAATAATAAAGCATGTATTTTAGGAACAAATAGAGGAAAAACACTCATGGTGGTATTTATAAACTGTAATTAGATGTATGTGGCAACCCAGTAGCATATTGTTATCCTCATCTAACTTCATGTTGAATCATCTCAGTTTTAACATATCAGCATCCCACATGTAACAGATACTGTAACATAGTTGTAATAAAACTGATTTCTTTACAGTATGTGAGTATAATATATATTCTTATTTTGTGTAAAGGCTGCAAAGCAGTCAAAAGTTGCAATTTAATGCTATAACATGCATGTTTGCATTGCTATTAATGTTCATATTTTTTGTTAAATGTCTGTTTTATGATAATATTATACAATTTATCACATCTTTGAAAAATTAGAATAGATAAACTACCTGGTTACAGAGATCAAACTTAATGCAATCTGAGTCCACTGTTGCATGACATCCACATACATGCACAGTTGGCTTTTGGTGTATATAAACTACATTTTAATCGAAATTTTAATTTATAAAACATAAACCTGTTAATAATACTTTACTTTACATGCTACTATTTTTTTTATCTGGACTGACCTCCTTGAGTAAAAGTTTTTCACATATATGTCTGAGGCAATTAGCACATGGCTATCTTGGATTGATGAGGTCATCAAGCAATAAATATTTGGAAAACAAGAGAGTAACCACTGTTACAATGTTGCTATCAATCAATTCTGATTCTGATCTGATTCTGAACTGACACTGTCCGAAAATGACTTGGAGAACATAACCATGATATAGTTACCCAAAATGTAGTTAAAATAACTGTCCATAAATGTGGACACCATGCATGAAAGGGTTTTTAAACATCCATGGCAAATATTCAGATGAAGTTGATTATATATTCACCATTAGAGCCTCTGTTCACAGGCAATGCAAAACAACATAACAGTTAGAATAAAAAGCATCCTTTTGTTAAAAGGCATAAGCGACTTCTTGGATGTGCAGTAATCAATTTTTATCAACCATCCATGGTTCCCAGAGGATGAGTCTTAATGACCGTGGTGATCCCCTCACTTCATCTAGTGCCATCATCAGGTCAAAATTTCATTTTGAACAGTACTTTGATTTATGACTGAAGATAAGCAAAACTAATGACGTTCCATCAGCTTCTGTGCTTTGTGTTTAGTGCTAATTAGCAAATGTTAGCATTCTAACACACTAAACAGAAATGATGAACATGGAAAGCTTTATACATGAACAGCATCAGCATAATACATATGTCTTTCTGAGCATGTTCGCATGCTGATTTTAGCATCTAGTTTAGTCTAGCTCAATGTAGCATCTTGCCTGGTGGACTCGCATCATTGTGCGTGTGGCAACTGTATGCCATCTTCTCTATGGGTGTAAGCTCACTGTCTGCAACAATTAAAGTGTACATACATACATACATGCATGCGGGAGCTCTCAGACACTGTAGGCCTAGTGAGCACTGAGGACTAATCTACAGGAAGCACACAGAAAATAAGCTGTAGAACAAGAAAAGCTGACTGTGACAGTTTTTGAAAACATTTACAGCATCTGAATGTTGCCATTGTACACCATGTGTGCGTTTTTTTTACTTTCTACTTTTCCTTTTTTGGTCTTCTGGTCTTTAGTATGAGTATGTTGTAATCTAATTACATTTGTTTTTTTCGAAGAAGGCAGAAAACAAAGTGATTGGGTTGGTCAGTCCCAAAATATACATTAATCAGAGAGGTTGGACAAATTAGCAGCTACACCTCACAGGGTAATAGAATCCAATACAACAGTCCTGCAACAAATCTTATGTTTTTGAAATTTTTAATGTGTAGTTTAGTTTTTCTAAAGCCTATTTTTGTGGAGACAAAAAGAGAGGTGTTGATTCTGTGGTCTCATTTGAAAACACATTTTAACATGTTGTTTTGTTGGTCTATGTTATATTGCAACTGTACTGCATTTCATTAAATGTTCTAACATGGAGTATTCCCACAGGCAGCCTCACTTTCGGCAGCTGCCAGGCAAACGGTTTGTTAATGTGTGGCTTAAACATGTGAGAAAAGGCACAATTCCATAATGCCTTCGTGATCATAGTTTTATTTACAATCTCTCCACCGAGCTTAGAACAAATAGCATATGTTATGTAATAATTTAGATGGCACTCCCAACCCCTTTAATTGGTGTGAGCTGAATTAGCGCTGACTAATCAACATGGCAGGCTCTCATCCTAGATTTATAGACGGCTATGATTGCTGCCAGGGTGAAATTAACTCTTTCACTCTGCAGGGAAATGTTGAAAGATGCCTGGCTGAAACACACTCCTCCCCACACACACACACACACACACACTTATACGTATATGCAGATGAGACTTGTCTGTTCCTTCTGGCTGTCTCCGTAGAGCTGTCACACATGCTGCGTCTTGGAGCACCAGGAGACCAGGGTTGACTTGAATTAAACTGAGAGGATGTCCTTTCCAGATCTGCAGAGGGCCACAGAGACACATCCGCCCCCAGAGAGAGCCAGTCAAAAAGACAGAGGGAGAAAGCAGGAGAGAGGGAGATGAATGGAGGAGGAGAGGAAAAAGAAGGGAGATTGGAGATGGGGTAGAGATGAGGAGGAAGTTAATAAAAAAAGAGGCAGGGAGAAATTGTTTGTGAGAGAGGGGATGGAAGATGAGGTGGAGAAAGAGAAGGACACTACAATAAGAAGGAGAGAGGAAAGATAAAATTGTGCGTGCACTGGCGTGCGTGTGCTTGTGACAGTTTGACAGAACATGGAGAGAGAGTAAGAGAGAAAGTTCAGAGAAAACACACCTACAACCTAGGTGGTTCAAATGAGAGAATCTGCTGCTTTTCCTTTTCATCACATTATTGTAAATGGAAGATCTTTGGATTTTCATACATACAAAATAAGACATTTGTCTTTTATTAATGTACATGTTTTAATTTCACACTTGCTTAGGCCTGTTTCCCATGCCAATAAAGCCCCACTGAAATGAAGTGTGTTGATGACATCACCTGGGGCTCTATCAAACAGTGATTTATAGACCAAACAATAATTCCGTTAAGCAACAAAATAACTGTCACATTAATCAGTTATGAAAAAAATATTAGTTGCATTCTTGAATTAAATATAAATTACCTGCAATAAACACTGTTATTATGAAAAGAAGCCGGCTGAAATATGAGTTTATGATATTGAGTTAAGTTTTTAAGTATTGTAATATTTCAAAATGTTATGGATTATATTTTGTTTGTGATTATTCATATTATTATTTGTCATTGTGTCATATTTTACTATTTTATTTTGAACACTGTAGATTGTAGACATGTGTACTCAAGAGCCTGAAAATGTTTAAGATCATAATCCATGTGACTCAAGAGCTTCTGTAATACGGAGCCCCTAAAGTACACAGGTTATTATTTTGTGTGCTCAAGATAATTAACTTGTACTATACAATTCTAACCACATGGTGCAATTACGTTGCCTGCTTTAGTTATGGGCTGTGTCTAGCAGTTTGAAAGTATAAGTATATAAGTATTCTGGTAATAAACACTGTAGTCAGCAATTAAAGGTAATACAGCACCTTCTGCAGATAGAAGAGAGAAAATTCAGATGTTGTACTCTATGTTAGATGCAAAAAAACAACAACACTTGGTGTACTTTAGTTGTTAATCTTCCTCAGTCTTTATCACAGCTGCAGCATTCGGATTAATCTCCTCAACAATAGCTCACTATACCAGTGTCTAAAGAGATAGGCATAGGACAGTGCCATCTATATTTAGAATAGATTACAGTAATGTATATCCTGACCTAAGGCTGCATAGCAGATTTAGAATAGACCATCATTTTCTATACCCCACCTCCAGGCATTGTTATTATCAGTAAGTACATTTCCCATTGTGTTCTAGCGTCCTGTGTGTCTGCCTTGCTCTGGATGATAAACACGCTAGAGACCAAGGTTTTTGTAGAACAAGAAATTGGAACATAAATTATTAAATGAGAATGCGCCTTCCCAAAAAAAACATCCATTGTAATTTCTCCTTAAGCCTGCAAACTAGGCATTCCTTGAACTTCCTGCCTAGATTTCAGCTCGTTGATGGGGTGAGCTTGTTACTCTACTGTGAGCTTTTGCCCTTTGTTGCACAAGCTCTATGTTTTGTAATGAAACAAACCTGCTCTGCAGAAATTCTACAGCAACTTTTTTTTCATTTCAATTTCAGGGCATTAGCTGCTGAATCATTCTCAGATTAATGATGAATGAAATGAAATTTCAAGCATGACGCGCAATCATTGTGTGTGATTGCCTACACAGAGGAGAAATGAGCAGTTCAAAGATAATAACACACACATTTGGTGGTTTTAGGAAGCGCTTAAATGCATCAATGTTTACTTGGTTTTCCCACCTACAATACAATTACATTTGTTCCTTTGGCAGTTTTCTGTAGTGATAATTCTTACAAGCCAAGGCAGCATACAAATGGCTGACCTAGAAATCTGTGTTGAAAAAGTGGCTGCAATGAAAATGCTTTGTGAATGAGTTTTTGTGCTTTTTAGGTTCTTATATTTCACCAGTCATTTCTAACTGTTTTTTTTTTTTTAACAAAGGCAGATCTGGGAACTTGTAATTAAACCACCCACTAATTGCAAACGTCTGAAGAAATCCACAAGTTCTTTTGAAACAGGCAAAACAGTACAAAAATGAAATAACAATTTCTTATTTTAAATATGTCAAACTACTGTAAGAAGAAGAACTGGGATGCAAAATGTAGATCATGTGTACAAGGACACAGATTTCTCAGATATGGATAATGTTACATTGTAAGGTTAGAAGGAGTAAAAAGTGTTGTGCCATGATGCAACTGTTTGCAATTTCATTGTTATCATGAGAAATGTCTCTTAATGTTTCCCTCTTGAACACTGAATTATTCAGTGCACAGCAACCTGAGTGTAAGCCATTCACAGAGGAGTTGTATGGCACAGTTACTCCAACAAACACATACCAGAATGCCAAATCATGGCAGAAAAGAAGTATGTTTTAGCACACAAAAGACTAAAATGAGCATAGAAGATCATTGAAAGTTCAGCATCTGAACAACTAAATTCCACCTAAACCAACATGACCCAAATAAGTTGTTCAATCTCCCCGACATTTTGGGATTTATACACAAGCCAGCTGGCTGCAGCACTGTATGGTACCTACACACACTGAGCTCCTGCAAGATTAGATAACTAGGACTGCTCTAAGACTCAGCAAGGTCCAGGGGAATTGTTCCACTGGAACTGATGTTGAGTTGTCTGATGAAACCCACACACGTACAACAACATGCAGCCATATGTACACACACAAAAAACACAAGCACAAATATAAACGTATCCACTTGCACGCACACACAAATTGGGAGATCCTGGCGGCTTTTAAAGAGGTTAAATCACCCTGAAGCCCATCAGACCACATCAGTGTGTGAGCGTGTGTAAGTCTGTGTCATGAGACAGCCCTAGGCCAGCCGAACTAGTGCCAGTTAACAAGACAACAGCCTTAACTAAAGCACAACCCCCCAGATTTGCACCATCTCCATTGGGAAGCAAAGAGGGATACTCTAACATCGTCTCGCCCTGCAGCTATACAGCCCCACCAAACCCCATCCGAGACTCTTATTGCTCTATTTTCTCGCCCAGCATATGGCACCTATGTTTGGGAGAAGAAACAAGCTTTTTTATTTCATATGATCAGAGCTTTGTGCCCTGATTTAGTTTTAGTATCTCACAGGTTAGGTTTAAGTTTGTAAAAAAACACTGAACCCGTGAACTGAGGGTAGCAGACTCACTGCGACTCTAATTAACCATTTAAATTAGGCATTGAAAGAAAATTCCATGGTCCAAAATGGTTTTCCAATTTTATTTAAAAACTTATGTCGGTGTCCAATCAAGAAAAAACACACTACTAAATCAGTCAGTGCAGAAAATCAGAGAACATACAATGACAGAGCAGAGCAAGTAGTCCACATTCCAGATAGGGTACCTCACATATCTAAATGGCAAAATAGTTTATCAGTGGAATCCAAAATTACCCATACAGTGCTCTAATGGCTCTAAAACTGACTTGAATTAGGTGTAAAAAGTTAGCGACCCTACCTCCCAGGCTAACTCAGAGATAAGAGCCACATTTTCATGGTCACGCCTGCTGAATAGTGGCACCAAATGACAAAAGGGCAAAACGTGGTTCATAATTTGTGGTATGCCAACATGTCAAGTGAGCAGTTAGAGAAGGAAGAGTTTTTAGAGAGTGCAGTAGCTTTTTGGAAATATATATAAGTGAGGACATCAGTCAGTCAGTCAAAAACTATCCCGAGCCTGACTGACAGAGTTAACAGAAATACTGAGCCCTGCCACATTAAGAAGCCACAGGATCTCAGCTCTGCACTGCAATGTGATTTATGGCGCAGGAATTTTTTTTTTGTTACAGATGAAATTTCACAGTGACATGTCCCTGTTGAATCTTTCCAGATATCAAACATTTTCCCCAGGAGCGAAGGGAGCTAAGTCGCATGATGTAGTTGCTCAGTCAGCCATGTTTTTGTAATTTGAAAAAAGTTTTGATTTACCCAGAATTCAGAAATAATGTTCTATCAGAATTTTTTTTATATTTAGTCAAAAACAGTGGTGGCTGGTGAAAAACATTTTAGCTGTGGCTGTGCCATATCCAGTTAATTTCAGTAACTGTCCCAATACAAATTTAACAAAACTGAAGCATACCAGTGCTCTGTGAATAGTCAGAAATGAAAAAGTTTTTTACACAAAAACATAAACAGTTAATCTAAACATAGAAAGTGGCTTCAAAAGAAAACCTCTAGTTTCTACTTCAGTACAGTAGGCCTACTTAAGTTACTGTCCACCACTGGAAATAATCTCATCGTGGCTGCGCAAGGCCAGCTCAAAGGCCCTGCAGAATTTAACACAGTCAATTATCTTTGATAAAACGTGTCTGTTCTTATCCACCTCTTCATTATGTTTTCTCACCCCAGTCCTGTGTGGCCAGGTGTGTAGCGATGTCAACTTTGCCTAGCATGGCTAGCTTCATCGTATTATCCAAATGTGCCCTCGTACACTCATGTTCCTTAATCTTCTCAGATAAATGTTTCGTGCCACTTAATCCTGTAACCGTCCATGTTGTATCCATCCCCACCGTTTTAAAAAGCAAGCATGGGAAGCAAAATACGGCATTTACATAATTGCATCCAGCTAGTCAAACTTTTCTATTGTACCAGTTGCGAAAGAAGCCTCGTACATACGTTTTATCTTTCTTGCTAGCCTGTTGACTGATTTTGATTTCAGGTTGATCTGGGCCAAGAAGAACAAAATGCAAGAACAAAATGTCTTTTGAGCCTGACCAGACAACATGTAAAACAAAAATTGTGGCCAACGTTTGTAATGCTAAATTAAAGTGTTGCTTCATCTCTATTCCAAGCAGCAGCGAATATGTCATCCACCAAATGTAGGCCCCTAGGCCAATCAGTAACACCTTGTTTTGGTCCGTAAAGGTGGTGCCCCTCCTGCTGCGGCCAATCAGTGTAATTTTGAAAATGCTCCTGAAACCCACTACTGAGATGCATCCTTATTATCTAGTTATGTAAAATTCATATATCAGTGTCTGCTGATTGTGTGTGGATGCACTAGCAAAGAAGCAACCACACAAATGAACAACTGAATAGAAGAAGATTAATAGCCGTTCTCTGATTTTATCAAAGAACATGATTAAAGTACAGAGAGACTGATGCAACATTTGAATGTTCTGAACTTGCCAAACATGACAAAGCAAACTGACACTCATCAGGTTTGTGGAGTGATTAAAATATAGATCATCAATAGCAAGCCGCCAAAAATCCTCACTGATTCTCAACCAGAGGTTATTCCATATTGCACAGCATTAGCAACTTGTCTTCCCACAGGCATCTCCAAATGCTCAAGACAGAAAGTGAGCATAAGCAAGGCAAGAAAAGCATACCCTACTCAAAATAAGGTCTGTTCTGCAAATTTTCAAAAGAGGATATTTCTTTTGTTGAAACGCTGTCACCACAATGTTGGCTTTGTTCCTAGGATGATTTATCACATTTGAAATCTTATATGGTCTCTGCAAACATATTCATCATAAGAAATGTTACGTTATAAAGACTGACAGCACCTAAAAAATAAAGAATGGGAGATTTGTTTGCATTTATAACTTCAGTCAAACAGACAGTTTTCAATATTTTGCATGATAATGTGTAAAGACAGTGACTAATCAACACTGTGAATAAAACTTTTCAGAAACATATTGAAAATATAACCAGATTTTGTCAAATACATACTGGATTTTATAATGAAATTGAAGATCTTTCAAACACTACCAAAGGTATATAATTCAACATCTGACATTATTACACAATAACAAATAGATAAATGGTTGCGTTAGGCCAATGACCTTTCCTCTTGTTTATACTCCATCAAACTAGAAATCCTAGTGCTGCAATAAAGGTCAATGGGCCAGAGGGTCAGTGAAACTTCAGGGATATATTTATCAAACCTATGATGACGTGTCACCTCTGAGAGGCCATAAAAGCACATCAGATTCATTGGTTACCTACCTAGATATCTTAATATGACCTGCATTTTCAGTGCAGAGGAAGTGATAAATGTTTTGTGAAAGAACAACGGTTCACTTAATGCTGACAATATGATAATTACGACAATCTGCAGGGGCATTGAGATGTTATTTAAATGTAATATGCATTGGAATTGCATTTACTATGAAAAACTGTTTGGAGAATTTAATCTGGAATTATCTGGGCCTTTAAACTGGAGAAAAAAAAATAGGCTTTGATTTGTGCAATCAGCAGACTTGGTTAAGCATTCACACAGTATGCAGCTCTGATAACAGTCCCATCCATAAACTCCCACCAACTTTGTTACTATCCAACCCTCACACCCTGTGAACTTTACAGCTGGATGGCCTAATTGGAGCCATTTCCACATATAATGCAGCAACCCCGAGGGTGCTCATTATAGACACTGAGCTGACCCGGCTTTTCTTCAGCCACCCTATCATCAGGGTCCTATCTAGTGACGGATACAGTAGGGTTTCCTCCGGCCTACGGGCTATTGATCACTATTAGGAGGGAGGAAATTCATACTGCCTTTGGGGTGTAACTGTGTTAGTGTGTATGTGTGTGTCTGTCACATACAGTATGGGCACAGGACTAGGCAATGCAGAAATTACTCACCTATTATGCGTCAAAATTAAACTAAAGGGAACGTCATAATGATAGTTGCCATAACACATAACAATATAGGGTAAGGTGGGGAGATACATACTGTGAAAACTGAAAATTGTTCCTGCTTGCTAAAAGTTAATTCAAGCAACTAAATAGTAGATTGAATTAATATAATAGAAATAGTTCAACGTTTTGGGAAATAGTCCTATTTGCTTCCTTGTCAAGAGTTACGTGAGAAGATTGACAGATCTCTCATGTCTATCTGGTAAATATAAGTACAGGAAGTAGCCAATTAGCTTAGCACAAACACAGGAAACACCTCATCTAGCTGGTTTTGCAGGGGTTATGTGTGGAACTATTGTTTGGCCAGGCACAATGATTTCCTGGAGTCTTCTGGCTGTCCTTATTACAAACCAAGACAAAACTAATTGCGCACAGCACAAAAAATAATCCCACTCGTAACCTTCCATAAAACCACAACTTTGTAAGTTTCAATTCTTTTACAGATACAACAAACAATATGACTTATTAATTAATCAGATTTAGAGGTGCTGTTTGGCCGATGTTGTTAACTTTGGACAGAACCCGCAAAATATAAAATATTTTCCTGTATTTCTCCCGTATTTTTAACCTATAGATAAAAAAATGACGTGCGTATTTGAAATGTTTGCTACATTTCTCTCCGGTAAAGTAGGTGGGAGTAGCCTATGTAGAACATAGCAGTTATAGTGATTTGAAGTCAACAGCAGCCGCCAATAAAACAAGAAGAAAACGTGCAATACGTGCGATACGTGCGATACGTGCGATAGGTGCGATGCGTGCGATGCGTGCGATACGTGCGAAACGTGCGATACGTGCGATACGTGCGATACGTGCGATACGTGCGACACGTGCGACACGTGCGATACGTGCAAACCCAAAGTTTACAGGTATGGCTAAGTACAGCCACACTGTACTTTGGTTTGAAAATGTCGGGTTTGGTCTGGTAATGAAGGTGTTTAAATTTACATTTGGGAATTGATTTTGGTGTATTTGAAGTCATTACTATTATCATTATATGACACAGTAGCCTATAATATGCTGAATATCACCAATGGATTTGGTGACAAGACATGCCATCAGTCACCAGCGTGCTCATTCCTCCGTTGAGTCAGTGACACCTCTGTAATGTAGCATCAGCAGACACACAGTCGCTGTATCAACACTCTACTGTTGGTTTCATCTTTCTGTGCCCCGGGTGCTCTTTGAATGTGACTGTGCATGGACACATACAAGCAAAGTAGAAGGACAAATAATAATAGAAAATGATAAGCAATGATTTGAAAGGGCAGCAAAGAGCAGACTATGAAGGCTTGGGTTGAAATGTCAAAGGTGCCTTGTTTTACATTGAGCTGGAAACTATGCTGACTTGCTACTTCATTAGACCTGCATACAACATCATCACTTATCTGACATTTTACCCGAGATCTTTAAATGTCAGTGCTTTTATAGTGGTATTCAAGAAATACCACTTGTGTGAAAGTGGTGCATATGTGCTAGAATTTGAAATAATGATATGAAATGATTAGCATGTTAAGGCTGATGCTAAGAATTATTTCCATATAGAGTACAATGGGATATATTGCATGATTAGAAAGATCAGATATTTTAGATAATGACATGTAAGTAAAAAAATGTTTTACTTACAATTGCATATCGATTTTATTCACAGTGCTTGGACTACAGCCCTTAATGTGTTGAAATACATACAAATACATAATCTGTGGCACAGAAGTAAGGATACAGCAATAAGGATACCATTGTGTTCATAAAATACACTACAAACGGCATTAGCAAAAGGAATGACTCACACGTGCAGTAAGCATGGGAAATAATAATAATAATAATGATGTATCTGCTAATTACCAAAGCTATTAAATGAGTCTCCACCACAAATTAGCTATCTCCTGGGGGCGGTGTTTTACTGGCAGGTTCAAAGCTAATGACAGCCTGTCATAGAGGGACACCACATATACCAACACTCTGACTAATGATGTAATTAAGAAAACACCAGAGATGGACATGAGCAAACTGGCAGCTGTGTTGAGTCCATAATTGTTATGTGCCAAGTTCATCTGCCTCTACATCAGACATAGCCATATTTAACCTCTTCATATCCTGGGGTAAGTTTTGCTGAGCATGCATGCCGTCCTCCAGCACTTCCCTGATTCAAATTCACACATGCAGCAACGCTACACACACTCGATACTTTAGAGCCACACAGTTTCCTCATGCTGGTCACAGAGCTCCTCTCTATTTTCCCCACTGGCTTGCCTCTCCTACCTGGGGCTACTGGTGCCCCTATATGTCATTCTTCATACCATCAGTCTTAACTTTGAAATCTCAGCTTTCCTTCTGCATGGCTGATGCCGATAAGGACAAGTATTAAATAGTTCTCATAAATAATATAAAATGTGTTTGCCTGTGATTTGAATTTCCAAATTCCATCAGATGACCAAGAATTCTGATCAAACATCCTCAAGGAAAGTCTTAATGTAATTTTCCATTTTTCCTTTATATTTACCCCAATTATTTCACAACCAAAACAAAACTCTCAGCTACACTGTCACTGCATTGGATCAAATCCCCTAAGTTTAATTAGTGGTGATCAGATTTATGATTACATATATTTTCCCTCCACAAGGGCATATAATTGAGGTACTTTGACGCTGGGGAATCTTTCATCGGAGAAATCCATGGTCTAACCCTCATTAAGGAACTCAAAGCTCAGTAGAGCTAGCATGCTGAAGTCTGAGAGCGAGAAGATGCAGCAGAGAGTCGAACACCTAAACCTCCACTCAGGAAGCAGGCTTTAATTAGCTAATGAATCTGGGAGCTCCCCCTGCCAACCTCTGACCTTATGCTGAGGCAAAATAAGCCTGTTCACAGTGGGAGACATGTCAAATGCAGCTGAAATCAATGCCCTGTGCACCAAAAACGATTTTAATGAGATAAATGCTGTGCTGTCCTCTTTACTGTTAGGAACTGTTGAAGTCCACATTCATGAATCATTCCTGGATACTCTCCAAAGGTTGGAACATATTGATTTAGTGTCATTTTTAACAAAAGCCTCTGCTTCATGATTGATGTTGCTTGCCATAGTTGATGGCAGGAAACAACAAGCATTTTCTAATTTACACTATTACCAAATCTCAGTGAGAAAACATCTCAACCATAAATATGTTATTAATTTCCTTGTTGTGTGAAAAAATACTCATAAACAAGTAGCTTTGGTAACCAGCCAGTGCCTGAAATGTTAAAAAAAGTAATTTCACCCTGAATTTTATTTCAAACAAATTATAGGAAGAAATTAGACACAAATATTATTTATTGTATGCTTGCTGGAGTAGAGTTAGATAAGGCAGTGGTTAGCTTATCTTAGCATAAATACAGCTTGTTTGGCTCTAACAATATCTGCCAGCACCACTAAAGCTAATTAACATGATATATATTTTTTATTTATTTAATCATGAAAAAACTACTGCGACAAACTTTGGAAATGACAAGTTTTTTTCTTGGCTGGCATGAGTTGCCAGGCAACAGCTGCAGACTTAAGGAAGTTACTGCTTCCAGCCAAGAATTAGTCCTGCACATACTTCACATAACATTTGCACTCTACGTGGTTTACAAGACATGACATGTTAATTAGTAAGATACAGAGGTGATTGTAGACAGCTTGTTTTACTTTTGGACAGAACCAGGCTAGCTGTTTACCCATTTCCAGTCTTTGTGCTAAGTTAAACTGAGCGGCTGATGGCTTTAGCTTCATGTTTACTGTACAGATATAAGAGTAGAATAATTTTCTCATAATTATCCATCAGAAGTTTTAAAAGAAGTATTTCCAAAATATCAAAACTGTGTGTTAAACTTTCAAAAGTACAACTCTGATTCTCTATGATGAAGTTGTACTTTCAATAAGTCCAGTTTATACACATTAGTTTAGTACACCAATGTGTGGTATCTTTAAACTATTTATTATCAGGTACAGTGTCTTGCTGTGACAATGAGGACACAGCGCTGTATTTAGTTCCATCTCTCCCTGTGGTCTCCACAAGATGACATCTCCCTTGACTCCATTCTGATCCGAGTTGAGCTGTGCTGACCCAACATGGCAGGTTCAGGTCTAAGTGGCAGCCTCTGCAATCCTGGCGGGGCTCCTTTAGTCGGCTCAGCCAGCTGTGAGAGGCTGCACCGCACTCCCGGGTCCAGCATTGGAAATGTGCCCTGTGAACCGAACTATAAATTAGTTAGGATAAGTTAAGGGCAGACTGCGCTAGGCTATCCCCTGCGGTTATCAGCAGAGGAGAACCTGCCTGAAGGTGCTCTTAAATCTTTTATCATTGCTGAGGCAGCCTGATCTAGGCATGGACTGCGGCCATCAATCAGGGCCAATGCTCACAGCTAATGGGATATTCAAGTTTTCCTGAAAATTAAACAGCCATCCTCATCTAAATCAAGCATGAGAAACAGCACTTGCTGCCACTTTCTTTGGGTAATTTACAGTGATTGGGTTAACTGGTGTGCTATGCAAATAGTGAAAATCTGGCAGATTAAATGTTGACATATTTTTGTAACGGTTCATATCTGTTAGGGCTTTTAAAGTACAGTTTATTTAGTATAGCGCCTTTCAAAAAGCAAGGTCACAAAGTGCTTCAAAAGATTAAAATTACTAAAAATAGATGATACAAACCATAAGTAAAAGAAACAACAATGAAATATAAGCAACAACAACAACAAAAAAATTACATCATTGACGTCAATATTAAAATCACCAACCATATTAACTCTGTCCAACATAATGATTGAGGATTAAAAAAAATCACTGAATTCAGACCAAAGAAAAACTGCACAGGCAATAAAACAGATTTAAATGAATAACTTTAGTCATTTGTAGTTCAATCAAGGAGAAAGCCCCAGTGCTCACTGCCCAACTTGTCAAGCAGTTCCTGAAAACCAGAGTGAGTCCTCCATTTTGGCCCAAGGTTACTGATAAAAGAACAATCCAGTGGCACAGTTCGATTTGGGGGGCGTACTCCATGTTCCTCTGCCAAGTCTCAGTTGGGTGAAGTCGTTCTTTCTTAAAAACACACAATTGGTCGCAAAACAGATTAAAATCGTCAATAAAGTCCTACAAGAAGGCTGGAGCCAGTCATTAAGGCTAAGGTGTCTGCTAAAACTAGTACTTTGGCCAACTGTCGGAATTTGACCTGAGACTTTCACCAGTGCTTTAGGAAAAATAAAAATACCGTTAAAATTAGATTTTGTCAACTCGTACTGTTGAAGAACGGCATCATTTGTCCCCATGTAGATTGTTACTCTTATAATTGAAGATGGAAGTGATGGCAGTTTCCGGCTTCACTTCCATTTACTTAGTTACCAGTGTGACGAACAACACCAAATCAAATATATATGATTTTCAAATAGAAAATGTTATATAGAATATATATTCCATATATTTACAACTAGAAGATCTAACATATGGAGTAGTGCTCGGACACAAAAAACTCGTAGCACTCTGGGTGCAAGGTTTTTCCTCTACGCTCCCAATGCTGCTACTCTCTCCACAATTGAAAAAGCACAAGGACACTCTTTGACACTCTAATTACTGCATAAATTATTATTTTTGTCAAATAAACTTGTAAGTTATAATTTCAATTAGCATGATTTAAGGTAAACTTTAAAATATTATATGATTGTAAACAACATAGCTGTTATCACTCTCACAGTATTCATAGAGAAGCTGCCTTCACTGTATTGCTATTATTAGCTTGACTCAAAGCAGGCAGTTGTTACATCAAATTTTGAAGAGACTTGCTCCATGGCAGGTGTGAATTGGTTTAATGGGATAAGTAACACAAAACTAGCGTGAAGGCGACCTTTCGTTGAACCCAAACACGAATATGAAGATATAAGAATAGAACATGAATGGTAGCACAGCTAGAACAAGCAAGGCAAAACTAAAGGATCTTCCCATTTGTATAATTATAACAGAGGGAAGTCACATGCAGATCCTTGATAGTTTTTTATGCCTGTTTTAATTCTGAGAACTTAAACACATGTTCACATTTAGAAAAGCTAAATTTTTCAGAATGAGAATAATCAACATCAAAATCAAAATTTACCAGTGTCATCGAGACAAATTCCTGTACAATTTATAACCTTGTGATGATGTCGATTCTGTGCCTGTAAAACAGGAGTATGTGAGAAACAAAATGTCAGAGAAAGCCTAGACAGATCATCTGTTCCTGGCTTACTGTACTTCAAACGCAATTAGGCCTGTTTGAATCAATGCCCACGGATTCACTGACACTTCTAGGCGAAGCTGGATTTGTGGGCTGTAATAGTGACATCAATAATGATCTATTGCAGTGACTTAGTCTTCTAAGGTTCCCCAGATGTCCCTGAAAACTGTTCGGGGCATACCATGTTGGTCAATGAATTCATAAACGAAAGCGAACGATTGAACATACGAAGACACACTATCTCCAGAGAACCTCTCTTCCTTGCCGACTGGAGAGTACATCAAAATGATGCCACGGCAAAGCAAGCAAGGAAAAGATGATGTTATTATTGGTCCTCAGGAAAAAGAAGATGGTCGGGGCCAAGAGAGCTCAGAAGTCAGAGGCAGACTAGATTACAAACTTGGAAACTTGCCCCCGCTTCGTCTTTGAAGACTCAGCTTTACAAATCTGATGGAGAGAGGGAAGAGGGAGGATGTTTGTGCCTTCCAGTGTTGACCTGATGGCTCTGATGTTCTTGTGAGAGGTACTGAGTAATAAATTATGAAAGTTTTGCCTTAAGTTTTTTTTATAGCCCAAACAATACTAATTTCAACACATTTCAATATATTATGTTAAAATGTAATAGAAATATATTCTCATAAATAGAGCACATTTTTCTATTAAATGTTCATTCATTTTCACAATCTTGCTTCTCTAGGAGCTTGGAGAGGGAGCCATTAAAATGTTTCCAATTAGAAGAATTTGCTTAGTATTTGGGGGCAAAGTTGGCTGTGAACGTTCTTTCTTTAATTTGAAAATCTGAACACCTAGCTTTTTTCCCCATGCTTTCAGTCGTGTCTTGTGACCTTTTTCAGCAGATTGAGTTTGGACGGTTGTTATCACGAGGCCATAACTTCAGTCATAACAGTAAAGTTCATTATCACGTGAATTTCCATACAACTGAGCTATTTTCATGACAATAGAGAAAATTAAATTCAATATATGGTTGAAAGCCTTGGAAAGTTTTTTTTTTTAAATTTCAGATTTGGACCGCTGTAGAAACATTCACTTCCAAGTCTATAAAACCTCCTTCTCTAAAGTCATGAGTTATGATCATTAACAATATAGAAATTGTTTGTTAAAAGCAACCATGAGTCCACTGAGATGTTTCAGAATCATAATAACAAATAGCTGATCATAAAAAGACCAAGTTTGCCGTGTTTTGTACTACATGAGGTCCTAAAACAAGTGAGAACATTAGATACTGTGTTAGATCCCGTTGTTGTTTAGAGCGTTGGGATCTCAACCTACTTGACAACTGTTATGCTGTCCCATCTTTTTTCTCTTTCTCTTCCACACTCAAGCCCACTGGAGAGACAGGTATTGTTTCACCCCCCTGTCTCACCTTTTGGGGGTAATGGTGTTAGTTCAACAATCAGTACAACAATTTTCACACATGGCATTGTTGCTGTGATTTTTTATTAATCAGCGGCAGGTGTTCTCTTCACAGCTGGTTAACTCGTGCTGATGTGAAAGGCTGTCAAGCTTCATTGTCTGCTATTGGCTGCTGCAGTCTGCGGTGTGTGTTCTTGCCACATCACACAGTTCAGGTGCCACAGACACAAACAGGCCACCTGGGTGTTTGTGTTGCACACAGAGGCCACCAGTTCATCTTTACATTGTTACCTGGTGGTGTGGCCTATTTGTTACTATTTAACCACCAGCTGAGCAGAGATGGAGGAGTTTTACATGACAAAACAGAGTAAAATTGATTAAAAACTATTCTAGAAACAATGTGAAATATAAGCTGCAGAATTGTTTTAGTCTACAGCCACGCTAACGGTCCTGTGAGGCTGTACACAGTGCTTGAGCTAAATAACGTTAGCATGCTAACATGCTCACAATGACAATGCTAACATGCTGATGTTTAGCAGCTACAGTTGCCACCATTAACGTGTTAACGTGTTAACATTTGCTAATTAGTATAAAGTGACAAGATGTCCCAGTTTGTACCAGAATGTCCCGGTTTCAGCTGTCCCGATTTGCAACAAATTTCCACTACAAAATATCAGTTTTATAATATTATATATATGTGGTTTTAGCGTTTACATAGACGTTTATCATGTTCCCAATTATTACCTAACCCAATATAAATCCATAAACAATGCACTGAATTCAACACTGATGTGTGTCAATCAGTCAATGTGTCATTGTCAAGGCTGTTGCTACATACAGTCTATGGTTGCTAGTCTATGAGTCTCAGTGTAATGACACTCCAGGAGGCTTACTGCTTCCTTCGTGAAGTACCCAGCAACGAAAATGCTGTGTTCATGGAAACCATGGTGTTGAAAGGTGTGCTCAGAAGGTGTGCTAAGGGCTGGAATAATGGTCTCCTATCCTGATAAAAACTCCTAAGTTGCTTCGCAAGAACATACATGTGCACATGTATGAATATGTGGTACACTTTAGGGTCCCGGCTTGGGGGTTTAAAATATGGTCACCCTAAATTAACAGAAAACACAAAGTACAAGTGAGGCTGTAGTATCAGACCCATTTTTGACCTGTAGAGATCACCAAAATCAGCATGTTTTATGACATCCAACAGTTGAGACATTTCTTAAAACCTGGTGTTGGAAGAAAATACAGGGGATCACAAAAGTCAGTAGGACTTATCTTCTTATCAATGTAAAAAATTGAATGGCAATCTGTCTGGCAGTTGTTACATTTCAGGACTAAAGGGGTTGAAAAATGCAAAGTAGATAAATAGGCCTTGAAGTTAATCTTGCATGACCCAACTCAGCTCAAATGTGTAAACAACTCTGCCAAAGAAGAAATCAAGACTTTAAATAAATGCATTCATGTCGTACGCATTTTTTGCTCTGTATATTCTGTAAAACAGCCATATGTGTTCTAGCTCCCTTCAGCTGGCAGCGCCTGCCACAATGTTTTGTTTTCCCAAACATTTTCTTTCAAAAATTGTTTAACACTGAGACACTGCAGTGGCCTGTTGGAGGGTCTAAGATTTTGGCAGGTTGTTGTACTATACGGTGTTTCCCTCTGTTTAGCTCCATCACAATGCGTGGAAGGGGGGAGTTATACAGAAATCAGAGCAACAACACTGTCATTGCGAGTTTGCATCCATGACAGTACCCGGCAGCAATTGTAAAGCATTCTATCGCTGCTGTTTAGTTTTTTTTTGTTGTTGCTACAGTACTCACTTGTCACTGTCATAAAAAGCAAATACTGCAGAAGCTGCACTAACCCATTAAGACTGTTTCTCGTATTCATTTTCCATTCCTTTTTTCACACAACTGATGTCAATCCTCAGATGCATGATCCTTCAGTTTGAGAAATTGGACAATGAGTCAGAGCAATATGAAAATAGATTGTTTGAAATTTTTTGCACATCAAACACAAACACCCCCTACTGCATTACTGGGTCACTGGCAATTTGCCATTTTATACAACAGCATGCCTCAGTAAAATGATTCTGGGACTCCTGCTGTTTATTCCCCAAAACCTAAATGTACTGTATGCAGTTTATATGATTCTTTCTTACAGTCCCTAAAAATACAGTCTTCAGCCATCCAGTTATGGAGCTGGTGCTGTGCGCAGACATCACTGGCTGAGTGAAAGATAAGTCTCCATAGAAGCAGCATTCCCTCAGATGTATTTGAATAAGACATGATGCCAGTTTATTTTTGTAACATCCCCCACCCCAGACTCTTGGCAAACAGAGGAGTTGTGACTAACCCTCTTCCAGTTTCCACATTAGGCATCAAAAAGGAAAAAAAGGAGAAAATACCAAGTCTTTGTCTGTGCAGTTGGAGTCACCGAGGTGAAATGACTTATCAATACTTACAGTATTAACCATTTCACACACGAACAAGCACAAGCAGTTGTATATTACTGGGGGAGGGATTCCTCTTGTGAATCTCAATGATGTGCATCCTAAATAGTGTTCATTACTTTATATTGACACACATTTCCTCAGCTACAGCCCAGGCTCCAGTCTCTGATATTAAATACTGGAGAGATGACACACCGCCACACTGCTCATGAAGGTGTCAATAGCAAAGAATTTCTGTGAGGCATTTGGCTTTTAGACCCTGTCCAAACTGGCTGGCTGTCCTTGAATGTCTCATGGTGGTGTGAGCGAGAGAAGCAGCACATGAAGGTACATGCTGTGAAAGCACAAAGAGAGAAGCACTCACAATCTGTCATCACTGAATCATATTCACCGAAATGTCCTTATTTTACAGGTCTGGACTCAGTGTTGCCTGTCTGCAGCAGTAGACACGGCAGAGGAAGAGGGAATGATCGGCTGACCTGTCATGGAGGATGTCACAACTACGTAGCTCGTCCAGTATGCAGTGTGGTCTTCCCAGCTGCGCATCACCAGTGGTGCCATGATCCAGTTATAACTGTGGGTGAGCATCCAAAGTCTTTTTTTCCATTCATATACTTGTATTTTAACTATATTCAAGCAATGTTATTAGAGGTGCATTCCACTGATATTATACATCACTAGTGATAGCCTGATGATGTCATAGTGATTTCATCAGAGTTATCTTGGTTTTGGATTAGAGACTACAAATTTCAGAAAGCCTAGTTAAAAACTGGAGGTGTGGAGTTTGAAAGATGTTGGTATTTACCAGGCAGGGAGGGTCTAAAATAGATTCTATTGAGTTGCATTATGGGGAAAATAGTATCCAAAGTTGTTGGGATCTTAACTTATACTAGGGACTAAAGCATGATATTTTGGGCTTTGCTGCTTTTATTTTGGCCATTCTAATTTTAACTTTATGGATGTAACACTAAATTGCTGGAGTATCCCTGACAAGCTGAATAAAGGCGGTCTGTATTTGCTCCCCCTTGTTGAAACTGGCTTTTTTGATTAAAAAAATTGGTTTGGGCCAGTATTTTATTAGACTGAAAATGTTTTTTTCTAGGTATTCTCCCATTAAAAGCCACGGTTATAAAGCAAAGAGAGACAGATCCCCAATACTAAGGGTGTATTAATTAGGTCAAGAAATCCATTTCACATCAAAAGTGAGCAATAGCAATTTTTTCAGATGGGTTGATATTCAGAATTAGTGGGGGTTTGTGCTCCCTGAGTGCTTTCCAGATTGCATGGCAAATTACTTAAATTAAGTGTTTTTTTCTCCCTTTGGAAATTATTGTATTCGCTTCTGATAGTGTAGACATATTTAAAGGCTATAAAAGGATAATTCACATTTCCAGCATTTATAAGCATGTGTAAAATAACAGCATTTCAGTCATGATGAAAAGGTCTAAAAGGCTTAACAGTATTAATTATGTAGATTACTTTTTTCATATTGTGTAAGATTGTGTATCTGTCAGTTGCCTTTATCTTTTATCAAAAACATAGCTTAAAAGGATGCATTGACTGTGTTTATAAATAAAATTCCCAAACAATTATTCAAGGACATGGAATGTGTGTAATGTAATTTTCTGTACAAGTTACAGTATTTTGCTATGTATGCAAAGCCACCCACAAGGACTTCAATGTAAATTAACTCTTAGCTCAAGTAGAAAAAATATAGCTTAAAAATACAGCTTTAAAACTTTATAGGACCAATTTATTTAACAGCAGAAAGCATGTCTATGGTGAAGGGTTTGTGACAGAACATTCACACTGTTCTCACATGATGGCTTGGGCATTAATGGTGTATTTATTTACAGAGCTCAATAAACATAATTGGCATGTACAATTATGTTAAGCCTCAATATACTGGCACCTTCCCCAGCAGTGGGCGCAGGATAACTGTGGGAAATGTGTTGACTTGTTTCCTCATGTGTAAAACTGAAATTAATACTCTAAACACCTGTGCTCACATTATGTCTGTTTTTCTCCTTGGTTTAATTGTGCAGATCAGTTAATAACTGCATTTAGACAGGTAACATAATGCCAGATGCCCATTAAGAAGGAGGAGAAACAGAACCTGGGAGGTTTGTGATTGTTAAATTCAATGTAAATGAGCTGTGTTGCAAGGCAGTATAGCACAGGGAGTGGACACAATA
>JAPMOB010235535.1:0-18551 GCA_029875015.1 Lepomis gibbosus
ACTTCAAAAAGAACCCTGCCCCACCATAACCCCTTCATCCTGTGTGACTCTGTAGTCACCACTGTGGACTCCTTCTGCTTTCTGGGCACCATCATCTCCCAGGACCTTAAGCGGGAACTAGACATCACCTCCATCACCAAGAAGGCCCAGCAGAGGATGTACTTCCTGCGGCAGCTGAAGAAGTTCAGCCTGCCAAAGACAATGATGGTGCACTTCTACACCGCCATTATTGAGTCCATCCTCACCTCCTCCATCACCATCTGGTATGCTGCTGGGACTGCCAGGGACAAGGGCAGGATGCAGTGTATCATTCGCTCTATAGAGAAGGCAATTGGCTGCAATCTTCCATCACTTCAGGACCTATACTCCTCCAGGACTCTGAGGCGAGCAGGAAAGATTGCCGCTGGCCCCTCCCACCCTGGACTCAAACTGTTTCAGACTCTCCACTCTTTTTTATTCTTCTTATATAACTTGCATTTGTTTATTCCATATTTATATATTTCTACAACTATGTCAACTGTATATTTGTCTACATGTAGCACCTTATCACCCAAGCATATTCCTTGTATGTGCAAGGAACACTACACTACTTGGCAATACAGAAGCTCCTTCTGATTCTGAAGGAAGTTATTTGGTACAGGATCTGATCTGTGTAAATACTGAGCAGACTAACAGCTAAATAGATATTTTATACAAGTTAACCTACTTATACCACTCTCAAATGTTTGATATGCTATTCTAAAAACCACTAATGTTGCAATATGGGGAGTCTTGGGATCTCTTCAAAGCATAGCCAGGTTAACCCGCGTTGGGGCCCTGGGAAAAAAACAAAAACTAAAGCTGCAGGCCCGTAATAACATCCTGCGCCACCACTATCTCTCTACTTTGTGTATTTTTCCTGTCACATTCAAGTAAACAAATTAAAGATTTACTTAGCAATATTCACCATGTCAGCACAAATATCTTCTTTGACATATCAAGTCGTTTACAAGACAGGTGCCTGTTTCATCCAATTTTGAACATGGAAGCTGCAATTTGACACATGAAAATTGACACTAGAAAATGTTATCTTGCATTGCTTTTGACACTTTTTACAAAACACATCTTACTTGTGACCCATGGAGCAGAATGCGACAGGACTTTAGAAATTTAGCTGTGAGCAAGAGTGATCTGTGATCTGTGTGTAAGTGAAATGATCCCCAGAGCCTCATAGTCAATGCAAGACTCAGTTAAAGGACCCTGTCATTTCAATTTCAGTAAAAATGATAATTTATTGATATATACATATCGCAATAAATCAAATTGCCGCAAAACATACAAAACATTGAACATGGGTGCTCTGAGGTCCCAAATAGTCTGATGATGTGGGGCAGCTGCCTCCTCTGCCAAGTTGGTAATCTTGTTCCCAAGTACTACTCTCTCGACTTATACAGAGGCAATGTTTTGTATATGTGTATGTAGAGAAACAGTTATTTTGTTAATCATCTTTAGCCCACACAATATTAATAAACCTTCTGTTATATTACACACTGTAATTCTGATCCACTGAGCTGTTTTTTGGTAAACATCTTTAAATCATCAAAATATGTATATTGCTTAGAATGGTTTATACTGAATTACCACTTACTATTCTAAATTGGGGTTTAACTAATGGTTATTTTTATTAGCAATAAATATAATGATAATCTTTAATTGTTAAGTAAAAAAACAAAACATTAACCCATTTCTTAAAGACCCTATTTCTCAGAGCACAAGATGACATCTTCAAAAGATCTTGTTTAGTTCAACAAACATAAAACTCAAACTTAATCACTTTACAGTTAGCAAATACTCACAAGCAACTGGGACCAGAAAATGTTTCGCATTTTTCTTGACAAACATTTTAAAATTACTTATCAATGTAAGTTGCTCATATTGAATTAATCACTACAGCACTTATTTTAAGTTCTATCAACACTGACAAATATGCACAATAATCTGCAGCACCACAACCAAGCACTACTCTCCGTACATATTTTAATGACAAACTACAAGTAAATGAAACTTGTTGACAGTTACAAATGTTAAAAACATGAGACGCAAACTATGAAATGAGGAAAACTGAATAGATTGTCATAGCTAGAAAATAAAAGGGGGGTTCGGAGTTAAGGTTACATTCACCTTTGCAGGTACACCTGCCACTTCCTAGTAGTGCAAAGAATTAATTTTGCTAAACAAAATGCCATTCATCTTTTTGTTGTACGTTTCCATTAAGACTCCATTATCGCATGCCTTCAGTAGCCATGTGAGGTATACAAATACATTGTTCTGACAGTTTCATACTGTACATCTAACATGATGTAGGCGTTCCCAAGTAAGCTAAAACAATACAAAAAACAACAAACCCATGAAAAAGCATAATGTACTTTTATGCTAGAATTTAAACCAGGAAACTTTTCTTACAGTATGTTACACTGGCCAGTTTTAAGGGTTTCCAGCCGATCATGTTACATACTCACATTTTATAAGTGAGGGAAAGCAGTAACCGAAATGGTGTACATAGTAAACAAACAAGTACAGTAACCCTGATAAAATATGACCTACACTTCTTTTAGGAATTATATTTTACCTTTAACTGCAAACTGAACAAGCTGGTATCTGAGTGTAAACTGAGTTTTACTGCATAAATAAAATATCACCTTCTAAATCACATTTCATTTTGCATTTATAAGCATAACATTTCATTATTTGATCAAAAATGTATACGGACGCTGCATCAGAAACTTACAACGTAGAGCAGCTAACAGAGATTATAATAACTCTATAACAACTGTTGTTTGTGCTACGCAGAGCTTCCATACTTTATAGTGGGAGTGTTTAGGCCAAAAACTGAAAAAATACACACTTCATCACATTTGCTAGTATTTTGATCCTCTCGGGACAAATAACAAAAATGTCAAGTATATCATTAACAGTTATTATGCGCAAGGAAGTAAAGACATCCATGGGAGAATGAGCTTTCAGTGATCTAGTGACTATTTGACGTGAACGTACCAAAAGTTTAAGAAACACAGAAAATCAAGAATACCACTTTCTACCATATAGTAAGACGCTCATCAGTTTCCAGTCAAACACAATTGTTTGTGTGTGTACATATATCTATCTGAGAAGGGTAACTGATGTGATGCTTAAGTTTTTTTAGTTTTGCTCTGAAATATGAATACGATATTTAATAATAACAATTTCTAATTTCTTTTCTCAAGGCACAGCATATTGAAGATAGGCAGTTCAAAGTAACTTAGGTGAGCCTGGTGAACAAAACTCTTTGGAGTTTGTGAAGATGGCTTTGAGCTGCACCCAGTGCAGAGAGTCAGGCCACCTCACGGCCCGGTCCACTTCTGTAAAGCTATGCCTCAGTTTCTATTTCTGCTGGAAGATTAGAGGAGGGAGAACAGAGGGGACCGGAGCAGGCTGGAGGAGTCATCAGGCAGAATTTTAAAACTATCACTGTCGATCACATTATTAAACTCAGTGGAGCTTAGGGAAGGAAGACACAGAACCTGGTTCAGGACACCAAGGTTCTGAACAAGTTTAGAAACACGACTCCAACCCAACAACCACAGCTGCAGGTGTGGTTTTTCATTAACGTTTTTCAGACAAATGGAGTGTCAGCTTCTAGCAAACCTCAGATGGACTGCTGAGTCTTCAACTCTGAGTAAACTAGTCCCTCTGCTGAGATGGCATCGCCAAGCCCTACTGTCCGAAGTGGCTGTTTGCAGACCAGCACCGGTGTGAGGTGGAAGGTGACGTTTCCTCTGCGCCACACAGCAGCGGGCTCTGCTGGGTTCAGGGACACCTTCTCTCGTGGCTCACTGTGTGAGCTGTGAAACTCTAGTGGGGCTTTGAGCTCCACTTTGCTAACGTCAACAGACTCGAGACCACAGGCCTGACTGCTGGCTACTCGGGCTCCAGCCATCACTGCTGATGCCTGGTTCCCCCAGTATCCGTCCACTGTAGCCATGATGTGGTAGGCCAGTGTGTGGAAGTGAATACGAGTCAGTTCCGCTTCTGATGATGGGTCGCTACGCCCGTGCTGCTCCAGGATCCAGAGGAGGATGTCGCTGACCCGGGCCACATCTGGAATGCCTTTCCAGGCAGCCAGGTCTGCATGAGGCCCGCCACCAGCCTGAGAGAGGAAGAGCAGCTCTTGCTCGTTCAGCCCGATTGAGCTGACTATGGGCAAAACCTGCTAACAGGAAGCAGGGAAAAAAAAACTGTAATTAACTATAGAGAACCCTTCAGGGATTTGTAGATTTTGAACACACTCATCTTTTCTCTGTAAAGAACATTGTGCAGATCACTACATGAAAGACTCTTTTAGACCCAACTGTTTGATATTATACCTCCTGCATGATGCTGTTCATGTAGTCTTTGTCGGTCATGCTTGCTAGCTCCAGGTGGATGGGAATATCTTTACGAATGTCAGATATGGCTGATACAGCCTGTGAAGATGAAGCAAGTACAAGATGTTAGATATGCTCCCTCAAAATCATTTGAGTCATTAATGTGACCATGCATACGTGATCCTGAGCATCATACTCTCAATAATGATAAAATATGTTTTGTGATGAATATAATTTCTGTTTTAGCTTTTTACCTGGAGTCTTCCTTGTCATGCAACATTAAATTAGATATAAGCGTAGCAAAATAATCATGTAATGTTTTTAAAATTGTTCTGGGTTCAAAAATCAGGCACATTTTAAAAAGGACCAAACCAGAGTGTTTAGACATTGTGTTATATGATTAAAGTTTAACACATTGTAATTGGAAAGCAGAAAGAAAATACATACTAAGTATATATAATTTGCAGTAAATGGTTCAAAACATGCAAAAACTCCAGCTTTGTCAATTTAAACAAAACAGGTGGAGAAACTGCAAAGGGCCGCTGACCTCTTTCAGTCTCTCCTCCCACAGCTGTCTGCCCTGACCCTCCATCATGTGGAGACCCGACAGGACGACCAGATCAGGCTGAAAGTCCTCCAGACTTGCTACAAACGTCTCCAGCGAGCTCATCTCCCCGTTAGACACGTCGTGAGAGAAGATGAAGCGGTTGGCTTGAGGTGCCTGAGTTGATCCCCACTGTTCACCTACAGACAAGGACCAAATACAAATGTTGTGTTACACATCTTTACAAACAGAAGGAATCCTGCAGAAGCTGCAGCATCTCAATCTTCTCTTTACCTGCTTTATACTCCAGGATGAGGTGAAATTCATCCGTCTCCTGCAGAGAGGCCGGGGGAACAACTATCTGCTCATCCAGCATCTCATGAAGTTTAGGACCAACAGGTCCACATAACAAAACCTGACATTAAGAATATTAACAGTCAACCATAAGCACTTGTCTCTGAACAAATCTGGTAAATTATGTTCAATTAATACTGTGTTATGAGGGCCGCCAAACACATTTTCATATTATAAAACCGCATCCTCTTGCAATGTGTAAATGTAAAGAATTTGTTTGACCAGCTTCAATATTCAATGTTCATTTAAATGTGCCAGACAAATCTTTAAGAGCTTATTCATTTAATGTAAGTAGAAGTTTAAACAAGCTACTGTACCATCAGATCAGGGTAGGTGGCGAGCTTCTGACCAATAAGGGCAGCATTGCCTCCCACATACAACTGGAAGAAGACAAAAGTAAAATTTACCAGAAGGAGGATCATTAAAAAAAAGGATCAATAAAACAAGAAGTCGTCTTCTGAGAGAATTTGAGGAGTATTGTATCCTTGCCTTCGCACCGGGGTACTCTGCTGCTGCACGTGCAATCCTCTGAAAGACTTCCTTGTCGCTGAAGAAGCGCTCTGCAGCTGCTCCACGCCCCATATAATGGATGAAGGCTTCCTTCAAGTCCTCTTTGGAGTGCAAGACTTCGTGATCCAGGCCCATGCCAGGATCCACGGCCAGAGCCTGCAGCAGTCCCACCCCTGACACGACCACATCGACACAGGCATTCACCCTTAACAAGAGAGGAGGTAAAGAGAAGAGAATACTGAGTACAGGTTATATGGTAGTTAATAAATTAGTTGTCATTATATTATGGCTTTAACTAAAAAGTGTATATATTCTGAGGATATGTACAGTTTTTTTCTTTAAAGGTCAGCTAAACTGGTGTCCGTATGCTGGTCAGTAGGTTTTATGTACATACAAACAAATCTTGTCAAAACCTTTTGACATTTTAAACTGGGGGGCAGGCACCCCTGTAGAGGCATAGTGCCACAAAAGCCCACCGCTTCTCTCCTTAGAAACAATCTCTACATCTCTATAGTAGGCAGTCTTTTGGGTCGATCCAATCATCACCATCCACCTTTTTAGAACACTGATCCTGTGTGATGGCAATTCTCAAGCAGCCTAAAGGCTATAGGCCAGGTATAGACAGTAAATGAATTCACCGCCTTTTTGGACCAAGCCATCTGAGCTGTGACTGACTCATGAAAACACATTCCTTCTCACTAGCAGAGCTAACTACAGCCTCTCAACATGCCACAGTGTGCAGTACATCAAGTCCAGGAGCACATACACAGTAATGAATATCAACTTCAGGGTACAGAAAGACATGGATCTATTTCTAACAGCGACAGTTCCACAGTTCAACAGTCTAACTCACCCTACTGCCACTTTGCTCCACTGCCGGGTCGGCAGAGTTATCAGACCCTCCCAGGCAGCAGAGATCACCTGCTCGAGGCTGTTCTGGCTCTGAGATGATGACTGATGGTTTGGCAGGTTGATATACTGCAGAATCTGCTCTGGCAGGTCCGGGGTGCTATAGTAGAAATAGCCAACAGCTAACGCCAGCAGGGCCGCTGCTGAAGCCTTCCTCCACATGATGCTCCCAAACACTCCTGCAACAAGGAAATCAGTCAGTTATTTCTCTCATATCAACCATTAACATTCAAAAGGGCTTGACTTATTTATTGTGAATACTGGCAATGGCATTTAAGAGCTGCATACCGATGTTTAGTGTTCAAACACATAACAAGTATAAAAAAACTAAATAAACTGGTGTTCTGACTTTTCCATATGAACAATTTTCCCCCTACATTAACCCATATGAGAGAGTGTTAGACTGAGGTTTGTTTAACCAGAATGACCATTTAAGAGACAGAGCCCCTCAAAGCTGACTCATATTGGACTCCCCCCAGACCTAAAAGACACATATCTTCTTTAAAAGCGCAATGGATAAGACGACTGCCTTTGGTGTGAGAGACCCAGGTTCAATCATCCACTGTGACCCATCCACCATAAATAGCAAATATTCAAGAGAGAAAGTTGCAGCAGACCTGAAATTTTCTGGGAGTTTGCTCCAGATGTTTGGTGCATAAAAACTGAACGCTGCTTCTCTATATTTAGTTTTCACTCTGGGGACAGTAAGCAGACCTGTCCCACACAACCTGAGAAGGTCAAAAATAAACATAACAGTTCTGATTATTGGAGTGCTTAAAATAAGGTTATCCTCAATGTCAATACTTTAATTATTGGTCTAAAATAATTAGGTGACTGTTTATGTCCTTAAACCTAATTCTGCATAAAAAAAATGCATAAGCGACTTTTTTAGTTTTTTATTTGTTTTAGGGTAGACATCTCCTGAACTTTTCATGTTTCGCGTGCTATCAGTTGAGTATACAGTGGGTAGACTTCTGAGTGGGTAGGTCAGTCTTACACATGATCATGCCCATTCTGGTTCCTTGTTCTAACACTAGTTAGCATGTAGGGAAAAAAAATGTCTTTACATCCAAAGGAGTGAGGTCAGAAAGTGATTGATTTCTGTAGGAATGCCTGGAAACTGGAAATAATATTTAATAACAGGGGTTTCAATTAGAGTTGAGGTCATCAATCCACCTAAGGAAAATTAATCAGCAACTATTTTGAGTAATTTTTAAGTAAAACTGCCAAACATTTGATCCTCCAATGAGAGAACTTTATTGGTCTTACATCATAGTAAATTGAATATTTACAAAATAAAAGGGCATTTGATGATGCGACCTTGTGCACTAATGTGAAGGGCATTTTTCACAGATTTCAGATGTTTTATAAAAGATGAATCAATTGAACAATCGGCTGACAAATCGATAACTAAAATAGTCGTTGGCTGCAGCCCCAGTTTGAATTACAGGAAACTGTTAAGCAGAGCGACACAGATCTTGATGCACCTCATGCTGTTAATCCGCAGATTAAAAGCAGCAAATCCCATTCCATCCCACATTTGAGAACAGGAAACCATCTAATGTTTGGCATTCTTCTTGCTTGAAACGATTAATTGATTATCAAAATAGATGCAGATTTTCCTTTGGAACAACTTATCAATTATTAGACTCATCAGTGCAGCTCTACATGGCACACTATGGACTTAAGTGTTGAGGGAGCAGCCATGAAATTATATGAATCATGCTCCGTAGAAATCACCCAAAATGAATGAATGAGATGGTAAGGTATGAGTGAACTTTCCTCTTTTTGTAGTAATATTGTAGTGTTTCAAGTTAATTTTAGCATATTAACATGTACATCACCCACCTCATCCAACTGAGCTCGACATTTACACCTGGTTGGTAGGTTCAAAACTTTTTCTTCATATTCCCCCAAAAGACTATACTATAAACAGAATAAGTAGCATTGCCCTTTAAGCTGCCATTATGTTATGTTCTTTACGGTACAGTAAGTTACACAGGGGTTAAGTTACTGCTAACGTGGACACACAATTTATTAGCTAACATGCTAGCATCAGCACACAGGGTGTATCTTTGGCTTCCGTATATCAAAGCTAATCTGACACTAGCAATTAGCTTCCACTTCGGTTTAGCAAGCAATCTAATTTAGAGACAAGCCCGGCACCCAAGCACTTTGTTTACGCCTAAGCTTAAAAACAGCTTTCGTTAAAATCGAAGTAGCCCAAGCTTCACACAGTTACTTAGCAGCACGTACCGACAATAAGCTCCAAGTTAGTTAGTCAGGAAGAGGATCCCGTTTCTTGGTGAATCACATCAACGGCATTGAGTTTGCAGAATGAAGGCGGCGGAGGGAGAGAGGTGAGTGAAGAATTCAGAGTCGGTACAAGTCATTGAAGGAGCGATGATTGGGAAAGACAGCAGCCAGCCACGCAGTAGCGGCTTCCGTCCACCGCTCCGCGCATGCGCTCTACAGGGTACATCCCATACAGTAAGGGTACATTCATGGAACAGCGTGAAGCCAGGAGGGGGTCACCCATACAGTCTATGGGTACATTCATGGAACAGCGTGAAGCCTGGAGGGGGTCACTTATACAGTGGGTACATTCCAATGTAGGATTAGGCTGGGGGCTGTGTCTCTCACAAGCCCCCCAACTTCATGAAAGGTCAACACTAAAATGCTGTTCCCCTTAAATGATAGATGATGACAATTCACAAAAATAAATCTAGCATTCAAATAAAAGTTGTACTTGTAAAAGTGTAATCTGGTGACACAAAATAGAGTGAAACATTATGCTCCGCAGCATTGGAGCAATTCATTTTTATAAAGGGTACAGTTCAGAGTGAACAGGTCTAACAAGGTCTTGAAGTTAACCAAACAGAAAGCCAATGAGAAAACCAGTAAACTACAACCAAATAACGTAATAAAACACTCAAACTCTTTTCTTCTTTTATTTTTCTCCTTCAGGGAATAAGATCTGCGCTGCTTGTTGCTGCTTGTAAGGTATTATGCTTGAGGCAGAGGTGAGGCAAATAAAAAAAAAAAACAAACAACATCCCAGGGAAGCTAAACATTAACCAGATATTCTTAAGTTTTTCCTGATCACGCATCCATCACAAGGACTTCATAAGAACATTTTCAAAAACTTTGAGATATATAAAGTAAATTGCAATGAGGTTTTGTAGTAAAAACCCCTGTATTGGTTATCTTTTTCATTTCCCTAATGAAGAAAACTAGGTAGAGTGTTTGACTTTAAAACTTATAATCAATGAGGATATTTTTTCCAAACTTAAATGATGAAGATGATTGATCCTTGCTTATTGAGTCCTTTATCATGCGTACAGGGTCTTGGGGCGCTTAACATGGTCCGCATGTCTTTGGACGGTGGGAGGAAGCCGGAGAACACCCACACAGACACCTTAAAACCTAGTTGTCAGGCACTTAAAAGTAATTTTAGTATAAGGTCTGAAATAACCAAATTGAACACTTTCTAATGCTTGTTACACCAGTTATCATATCTCCTCAAGCACCAAAGGAACTTTGTTGTGAGTGTAAATAAGCAGACATGTTTTTTTACTTGTATCCAAACAATGTCTCATGCCTCTAGTTTCTTCAACAGAAGAGTGTTGATCATCATTTTCTACAGCTCAGGTTTAAAAAGAGAAAACACACAGGATGAGTCGTGTCTGATTCTTTATTATAATTATAATCATAATTTCATAAGAACATATATGACTACAAAAACAAGATTACTCTTAAAAAAATGCTTCAGTACATACAATAGCCTTCACAGCAGTGCTTGGCTGACTACAAATGTATATCAGAAACTGTCACTTCAGTATTGTTTTGGCCCATTTCTCAAGTCTGTAAGACAATATAAGAATATCTTTAAAAAACTGAACCCAAGTCAAGTTTCAAGTCATTTTCCACATTATCATTTCTAAAATTTAACTGACCTACAGTATCACTAAAATGAATAAAATACATGTTTGCCTGTGGCCACATAATGTAGGCTACTTAAATTAACACTCATCTTCATGACTAAAAACACGAAACTAGTTTAGAGATGACTTTTGGATTTTTAAAGGGCTGTAATGTTTAACACAGCAGGAGGAGTGTCAGAACAACAATGCCTGGGTTTTGGGTTTAAATCCCACAGGAGCTGCTGACTTTGGACAAAGGCACCTCCAATGTGACCTATTTAAGGCTGTTTTTCTTCTGCATCATGCAGGTTTATGCTTTCGTTTCCTTTATTGCTGTCATTGTGTATTCCAATGTATTATCTACTTAACATAAAATCTAACAAACTATAATTTCAGGCTTCTATAGAAGCGGTGGGGTTGGGCTCGGTGAGAGTGGGGGCTGTGAAGCTGACCCGGACGTCCCTGGGGTAAAAACCCTGAAGAACTCCATCCACTACAACATCTGGAAGATCTGCAAGACAGAGCTCTGGCTTTATACTGTGTCACCAAGTTTGTCATGCTTTTAAATGTTTTTACTTTCAATTCAAAATGACAGAACCAAACACCAAAAAGCACACAAAAGTACAGTCAGTAACTGTTTCTCAGTGTTGAAGCAGTCTGTTCTTTCCTACCTGCTGTGCTGTCAGAGATATAAGGATCCTGAAAAAATCCCAACACTCGCTGATGTGGCAGCTGATAACTGAGGAAACAAAATGTTAAAAGGTGATCATTCAGCTATGTGCACTTTGTAGTTTAGTTTATATACAGTATGTCACTGGCATGATAAGGGGTATCTATGTGTCAGTCAGGAACAAGTCACCTCCTCGCGGAAAAGGAAATGGATGACAATGAACAAATTACACATTTGGACAGAGCTGAAAGATTTTTTGTGTCACATTATATCATACCAATTTAACTGAAATATACTGTATGTGTCTGTATAGAGTTGTGTCATTATTTATTAACCATATTAACTCATCAGTAGTGGGGTATTTTTGTTATACAACTAGGATAGTTCTACTTTTTACCATCAATATG
This sequence comes from Lepomis gibbosus, assembly GCA_029875015.1. NCBI lineage: Eukaryota > Metazoa > Chordata > Actinopteri > Centrarchiformes > Centrarchidae > Lepomis > Lepomis gibbosus. The sequence goes on from JAPMOB010235535.1 coordinate 11,700, forward strand.
AAAAAATATTTTTAATGTATTGCAGCTGAAGAATCCTGAATATTTGTTTTTTGCAAAAATATAAGAAAGTAAGGAAGTAAGAAAGTAACTTGAACAGTGACCAGCAGAAGGTAATAAATGAAGAGTTGTTTGGGTGCCAAAAGAGAGGAAGGGAATAATGGAGCCAAAAGATCCAGGTCTCTTCAAGCTCCATCACACGAGAGATACGGACAGAAGTCTAGAAGTATGGCAGCCAGGACGTGTTGATTTAGGGAGACAACGCTATAGTGTCAGCTTACATTAAAAAAATGCAGGTTGGATGCATGTGTTGCTCTTTGCAGTGATTTTATTAAAGTTTCCTTTCACACCTCTAGGGTTTTAAAACAGGGTTTACAAGAAACCAGCAAGACTGCAAAGAAATAAAACTTTCTTAAAGTTAAAATATAGCAAGTGAAATAATGGTGCTGCAGACTGAAGAAGAAAGTGAAAGCAGCCCAGAGTAATCTCCAGTGCAAAGGGCTCAGTTTTCATACAGCAGCTACATCCCTTCTCGTAGACAGAGTACTTATTCTATATGGCACAAGTACAGATAAATAGGAAACACTGTGTAATATCTTACCTGTAATCCTGACTGTCCAATTCATCAAGTGATCTGAAATTAGCACACAAAAGTATTACAGACCTCCTGCTAGAACACTGACAAAATAACTCTAAACACTGCTCTATGATGCAGAAAGTAACTTCCTTTTGTCTATAGCTACATTTTTTTTAAATAAAAAGGATATAACTCATCCCATACAGTTCACTACTGCACTACTCTACAGACAAAAACAAAGAGCAACCTGCACTGAACTAAAGATTTAAACCTGCAACACTGAAAGAAAATGAATCACTTACAGGTGTACTGTTAGGTCATTTATCTGTACATTTCTCCTTCCTTGATCCTATATTGCTGTTTTGATGGTTAGAGTCAGTGCTGCTTTTTTTATTGTGTAGCTGCATTGCCCCCTATCCAAAAATAGAGAACCTAAAAATAGCAGCATCTCTGGGTGCAGTCACAGGAGTCTGGGCTGAAGGACTTACTCCATGCTGCTGATCTTGTTCCCCGTGTGAAAGTGTTTAACATGGAGGAAGTCCAGCAGCACCTGCGGCACGTCTTCATTTTGATAGATGATGTCCTGGCCAACAGAGAACAATCTTATTTGTAAAAACGATTACTGTCACGCAAGGGGCAAAACACAAAACAAATATACTGTCAGCTGTGATAATGTGGCAGATTCAGATATTTAGTAGTTGCTTTACAGAACGGTTAGCTGACTTTGGATTTTGATATGATCTTTGACCTCAATGGTGCTTTCCAAATTGCAGGATTACTCTTGATCACAACCTACATTTTGAGCTCCATGTGAAATCTCTAATCTCTGTTTCAGTCATTCAGTCCCAAGTTTTATAAAAGAGTCATCCATGTTTTTTTTTGCTACATCTCTCCTTGTTCCCTTGTCAGTGTCTAGTCAATGTATGTATGTCTCCAGTTATTTAGATTTGTGAAAAGTTTGGACTGCAGTGCGACGTCTTTTTTTCTGACAAGTAGCACAGTGTTGCTGCTGTCTCTGCATTGCAATTGCTTAAGCCTCAAATACGTTTCGTTGAGGACGCGCACACAGACAGCTACGGATACCACGGAAGCGGACTACTTTCTGGATTCAGCTTGGTGGACTCGTTCCACACATGCACAGTTGGTGTCCTGGTAGCGTAGTCGGCCATAAAAACAGGAAGCACACGGATGTCCACACAGACCCTACTCGTACCCCCTTTGATGACGCAGACCCTCGTGTATCTGCAGACGGGGAAAGTATAATCCTTGCTTTAGAGACACCTTAGATCTGTTTAGGCTTGTCTCAGCGCTGCGGAACGTTCACATTGAAGCGGCTGTGAGTTGCACTTTATCGGAAGTGGTGAAGTTAACAGTTGTGAGGATTCGAGGTGAGATTTATGCCTGATCAGAAGTGTTTTGAATTACTTACGGTGAAGTGCCTCATTCAGTATACAGTCCCAAACGGGGTTCTGTGTTTGTCAGACGTTCTGAAGGGGTACTACCATATCAGTATCAGTAGAGCAATAATGTAGGCTAATGTGGATATTTGCAGGTAGATTGTTTAAAAGTATTATGACTTTATTCTCATTAAATTACAACTTTATTCTGAAAATATAACAACTTTGAGGTTATTACAACTTCATTCTTGAAATGTCAGAGAACACAGAGATATGTAGGACAGACTTTGAATGTGCAGAAAGTTTCAACATGAGAAAGAAAACCTGCTGAATTACAGGAGCTATTTAATGAGTTTATAAATGAATCTAAATTAATTAATTTATCATTGAGGTGAAAAAGTGGCACATGCACATTTCATGAGGGTAGTTCCCCAAACAAAAGACATAAAACAAGATGGAAGACTAAATCGTGGCTGCATGTGTGTTGAGTTGGATGATACTAAATGAGGAAGTTGATCTAGAGGATAATCCATATGTAAAAGCAATACAGAATGCCTGAGAGCCTTGCTGCATTATATTTATTACATTTTTATATTTATATTTGAATTGTCACCTGTCGCCTGAATTTTGTGTTTTTCTTTATATACAAAAAGTCATTTCCACTATAAATTCATGCAGAAAAGAAAATTTGCTCCAAAACATTCCCCAGAATGACAAAATCACTCCTTTGAAAATTAAGAAATTCCTGTCTTGCACAACGGCACTTCAGCAAGACAGTGGCTAACTGCTATGTGTTACCTGCATGTAGTCTTCCAGCTCCTGCCTCCTCTGCTCCAGAGGTTTGGTCCTCAGATGGGTCTGTCTTTTGCTGGGAAAATCTGGAGGGTGGATGATCTTCCTGAGCTGCAGGTGCCACAAGACACAAAATGAAATCAAACGTAATGAACAGGCCATGATGGCACACAAAACATAAAACGGCCCAGACTGAAAAGGCACCCCTCTTGCCCTTGGTTTTACACATGACAGCTCCCCAAACATCTTGATCGCTCCCAGGTGGCTTTCTGCAGTATATGTTTGGGGCGTGTCCAACTATAACTTTGCGCACAGATGGGCGCAAATGCATTTGCTATTTAAACAATGTGGGCGATTGGCGTGAAAATGACTATGTTGGTTGGGAACTAGCAATGACTCTTGCGCTGCGCTTTGCTCCGCTTTTCCCCAGGTGCAAGACAGGGCCCTCCATATTACATGTGATATACATTTTTCCCAAAGATGGTTTCTGTCATTTTAGATAGTTCTGATGGGATGTTCAGTGTGTGTTCATTTTTCACATTCACATTTACTTTCATAGTTAGGTTCTGATAAGTTATCTGATGCTATAAAAAGGGGATTTCACATCATGATTGACAGCTAAGTCCTGCTTGTGATGTCACCAGCGCAAGATGGCAGCGTCCGAATCCAGGATATTTTGACGGATTTTTGTACAGTGGGGGGAAATGGAGACACGTCATCCATCTTTACAGTCTATGACAGTATTCCACAGATTATATCTGTACAATATGTACATCTTTCGTGTTATGGAATGAGATAGAAACATGAATCTTTGGGGAATAACTGGAAATTATGTGCATGCAGTCCCATTGCAAAAAAAGAGGTTTGAACCCGCAACTTGTCCCTTGTGGTTATATCAATTATATTTAGTTTTTCTTTTTTATTTCTTCCTTTAGTGCTTCTAGAGATATATTTGTTATTCTATTTTACTTTAAACTATTTGACTATTTGTTTGTAAATGTATAGTATATAGCCTGAAAAGGATACAACTGCATTACATTGTGCAATACTGAAATATATGAACCTTGAACCAGCTTTACAGAGGAAGGAAATGCATGAAGGGTACACAGTACATTTTGTTTAGAGACATTTGGGCCGCATTATTAAAGCCATAACAAACTTACTTTGTCACCTTATTGGCCAACTCTCCATATTATAACATCCTCTCTACAATTATTCCAACAAAATAACTAGAATTTTCAAACTTCCCAAAACATTGTGGTTATTGTGAATTCCGATTATAATTGAATCCATTTCATGTGCTGATATACACAGTACACACAGCACTCAGTAACACTGTATTAATTTTGACCATGGTTGTAAAGTCGGTTCCATATACATACTTTTCTGTGGAGAGTCTGGAATTCACTGCTTCTTCTGAGCACAAAATGTTTCCTCCCGTTAAACAAGACTTCAACTCTGAAAAGCTGCAAAGACAGAAGAAGACACGCAGAGGATTTATTCACAGTCTTAAAGTTGACCAGAAGTGTGTCATGCTTTTCAAAGTGATGATGAAAATAAACCCAATATATCTTCGCTTAAATCAAAACGAAGCAGAAACAAAACATGCCTCGAGGCATTTTTTGCAATTTTGGGACCCGTTTTAAACTTTTAAAGTTTTAATGTGTGATTCCTCAGAGGCTTGCACCATGATATGACAACATTATTTCTCCACCAGGAGGAGGCACAGAGCTTCAGATTTCATTCTCAAGAATTAAGTATAACTAGAAGAGCATGGTGATGGTCTGTTAAATAGCTAGACACATGAATGACACATTCACTTTTTTTACGTTCCTGTGATGTTTTGTCACACAACTGAACAACTAGCCCCTTTAATACATCTTCAATACATCTCTACAGGCTGTATGTATGCTACGATGTGTGCTACGATTTATCGCATGTGGGTTTATATGATTATTTCTGATTTCTCATGTGGTTAATGAGCATGGAATCTATAGTATAATGTCTTGTTTTACTGTAGTTACTGTAAACAAATCACTGCTTCATACATATTTATAACATCTTGGATTTTAAACTAACTGATCTAAGATCTTTGTGATATAAAAACTCAAAACCACTTCAGACGACTGCAGTGTAATCAGGAATAAAAACTAAAAGGTGCAAATGAAACGAGCATTGTGCTGCAGGGGAGAAACCAAATACTTGAGGGTTTATAGAGAACAAACTGCAGGATGTCCTCCTCACACAGTTGCAGCTTTCAACACGTTATCAGTAACATGAGAACAACATCTTGTGGCCTCAGACCAAGATGATAAAAACCAACGGAGGTCAGCTCAGCACACTGCAGCCGTCATCTTCTTTGAGAGTCAGCTGGAGCAAATTCTCATGGATGGTGTCAATTTTTTTATTGACACCATTTTAAAATGTAGTGTGAATACGATTTATCACAAATTCATTTCTAGGCGACTGTTCTCTGAAACACTAAGTTACACTTCAGCCCCCTGCATTTAACACAGTTTATAATCATGCCAACACACAAGCATCGCAGAAAACTTTAGCAACATATTATCAGAGAGACACAGCATATATTGAGTTGACCCTTTTCCTTGCCTTAATAAGACTTTACACATGATACACCCAAGTCTGTGGTTGCCAATGTAGCCAAATTATACTTTTTTATTAGAGGGTGTGAGCTTTCTGCACTAGTGTTTAAAAAGAAGAAAATAATTTACTTCTGACTCAGAAAACATTCTCAGACAAAAGGTCAGCGGTAAATAAACTTTATGAAATTATGTATGTATGTAGTATTTCTTTAAATGCTTAAGTACTTTTGCTTAAGTACAGTTTTAACCTGACAAAAGTAGTACTTTGGTTCATTGTTTATTTAAACTGGTCAGCACCAGTATGAATTAAGTCAGACCTCCAACAACATGAAAATAGTTCATTCAGGTTATGACCAATGGTGGGAGATTTATTCAGATCCTTTACTGAAGTAGAAGTCCTGCATTCAAACCCCTCCTAGTAAAAGTAAAATTACTCATCCAGTTGCCTGTTTTACTGTCATCACCTCACTAAAGCTGTTAGATAAATGCAGTGAAGTAAAAAGTATAATTTACCTATGGTTTGTAGTAGAGTAGAAGTATAAAGTTGCATCAAATGGAAAAGGAAGTCCAATATAAATACCTTAAACTTGTATCAAGCATGTACTGAAGTACAATGTTGAGTTACTCTCTAAAATGCTACGTTATAGAGCAAAATATTTTACTCCACTATTTTTGTCTGACAGTTTTAGTTAATTTTCAGATTAAGAAGATACATGCATGTGATCAGTTTAGAAAATATGATGCATTGTCATGCAAATAAAACCACCCAACATATGATCGCTAAAAATTGATCTAGCTGACCAGCTACAACAGTAAAAGCAGCTTCCACATTAATGCATCAATAATAATAATCCAATAAAATAATATCAATAACAATCACAGGGGCTGCTTGCCTGCTTAACAAAGACTCATTCAAGTACATTTTGCTGATAGTAGGACTTCTGTAAATTCAACTTTTTAAGACTTTGAATGCAAGACTATTACACAATAACAGAATACTTGTTCCACCGTAGGTTAAGACTTCCATGGAATACATGGTTAACTCATCCTGCTGAAACGCATGCCTGGACCTTTGTGAGCATAACTCAGGACATGCAAGTAAACAGCAAACACAGTGGTAGAAAGTAATGTACTTAAGTTTAGTTTTTAAGTGCTTGTACTTCACACATTTCAGAAGAAAATACTGTAGCTTACTTTTAATCCAATACTTTTGACAGCTAAAGTTAGTAGAAAGATTTTAAACTCAAAACATGAGGATGTAAGAAAATTTTCTTTGTATTGTTAAAGATTTAACAACACAAAATTATTTAGTCAAAATGTGTTCCACTTAGTGCAACACTGAAGTACTTACTGACATATTAATGCATCATTAATAAGTCATCCGTCAGTCAAATCACTGCTTAACAATGACATTTTGCACTCTTTCTTTCTATGTGTAGCATACTGTATATATATATATATATGTGTGTGTGTGTGTGTGTGTGTG
>JAPMOB010235536.1:0-21461 GCA_029875015.1 Lepomis gibbosus
GAAAAGCGCTGTGAGATAACTGTTGTTGTGATTTGGCGCTATATAAATAAAATTGAATTGAATTGAATTGAATTCTGTGTGACAGATAGATGTTGTATCTCAGTTCTTGCATGCATTCGGTCATTCTGAATTAATCTCTAAACATCGTGTCAAAGTATTGGGTGTTCCAGTTATGCTGTCTGTGACTATCTTAATCTGGAAAACATGACATTTGAAAGTGTATTATTTTCAATGTCAAAATTTATTTTATTTTTCTCAATAACAAATAATTAACAATAAATATGATAAGGATTTGAAATTAAGGGGAGTAAAAGTACAAACCCCGATAAAAAAAAAATACTCAACCTCAACATTTGACGTAACTAAAGTACTTGAGTAAAATAACCCCTAAGTGTGGTCACTAAGACAAAACTGAGAAATATCTTGGAGCTTTTTTTCTGGTCCACATTCTGGAGACTGAAATTACACTTATAAGATTGGTTAGAGACCTCTTGTTTTGATCAGAGTAAAGCTGGGAATCCACTGACTGTCTACGGGACGTTACGGCTGCGCCACAGTTTTGATGTGTACATAGCCCGCCGTCAAGGTCCATTGTAAGTATGTCAGAAGTGTTTCAGCAGAGGAGCGTGCAGCCTGCCCCACGTTATTGACTTGTTAATTTGTCATTTTCGTGCGTCTACTACCTTCTTCACAGCTCTATGTGACCCTATTTCGTTCCGTCAACTTCAGGCTGCATTTCCCACCGGGAGCATTTCAGAATTAAAGCGTTTTGCCTGACTGACTTTAATGATATGTTTACATTTTGTTGATTTGGTAACCGGTGTTTGCATTTTGTGCTTTTACTATGATTAAGTAGGCTACGTAGTTAAATGATTTCGTTTTGTGTCCATTTTAACTGCGTGTATTGTTGTTTTACGATCGGGAGTCTCCACAGGGTGTTTTATTTTGATAATTGACCAGATCCTCTATGCCATTCTGTGTCTGACTTCCTGCCTGGTTCAATCTGCTCTGTGCTGCATGACACGGCTAGCGGCGAAAATAGACCTGCTAGCTATTCTGAGCGGAGCGGAGAGACGCTTCTGAGACGCGCAGCAACCACAGCTGGTGGACTCAGGAGCATTGACTTTAATGGCCGCGATTAGCTCCGGCAACCGCGGCGCAGCTGTAACACGCCATAGACGGAGTCAGTGGATTTTAAGGGTAAGACAGAGATGAGTTTTTTGCTCCTGAGGCCAATATGAGAAAACTGAGACATATTTGAGAAAAATCATGAGATTCCAGGAGTAATAGCTGAGATTTCTTTGAGCTCTTTCTCTGATCTCATGGTCCAATGTTCAGGAGACTTAAATTAGACTTATTTAAGATCAGTTAGAGATCTTTTGCTGTGATCAGAGTAAGACATAAATGAGATTTTATATGGTTGTTTCTCCTGAGGTGAATTTGAGAAGTGGGAGAAAAGGCCTTTGGTCTCAACTTGGTATTAAAAGCAGCTCATTTGTGTCTAGGAGAAAAGAAGGAAACAACTATAAGATCTCATCTTGGATTTTGCTTTCCTTTGTCAAAAGGACGCTTCCAAACTCAAAACCCGAAAAATCAATAAGGTCTAAGCTTATCGATGCTGCTTTTGAGACTAGGGGGTCCTATAATGTAACGTTAGCCTATGTCTCGAGCGTTAAATCTGATTTAACACACACAGCGGCCAGCAGAGAGAGATGCCGCGCTGTCAAACGACGGCTCATTTGACCGTAGTGCACCATAGTGATGGAGGCAGTGAAGTTAAGTTAGCTCCAAACTACTCGAGTAGCCAACAGCTACGCTCATTACTGTAAGTATGTGCAATTAAACCTTTGCAAGTAAAATAACAATTCTTTATCAATATACCTGTGTGTAAGGTAAACAAGTAGAAAGGGTTAATTTATTCATCTGTGTCCACAGTTTCTCATCCTGTATATTTTATACAAGCACAGCTAACGTTAGCTTGACATTAGCCAAATATACAAACAAGCTAAATTGAAAGCTGATTGTCTGTAGCATAGACTGTCACACATTTGCTCTATAGTAACATTGCTGTTGTAAACATTAATGTTGCTGCTCCAGAAATAACATTTAGCTGTATTAAAATATTCAATTCTATTCTATATTCAAAAGCCAAAAGCATTATATGACCTCTTTAAAATAAAGGTAAAAATGTCAATCACCATTTGCAGATGTCTCTAGACAATGGAATTAATGTAAAATATACAGTTGAAGTTAGACATACAACAGTAGGCAAGATATACAGTACGTGTAGTGAATCACCTTTGGGAAACCATCTCACCTTTTGTGCTGTGTTTTAACACTGCATAATGCACATACTTCTTAGGAGGAAAAACATTCAAAAGGTAACATAGCACAGCTGACTATGCAGTGCTGGTGAAGCATGGCTCGCTCATATACCTGCGACTATATATTTTAAACCATCCATATTGCTAATTCCCCATTCTATGAGGGAATAACATACTACAGTATGAGTGTAACTAAGTAGATATGAGTTGGTGAGATCAGTTGCCCTACAATGGGATGAGTGTTCGTCTTTCCCTGCTGTGTGTCCTTCTATCTCTGGAGCTGCATAATTCCAAAAGAAAGAATGAATGGTTGTGAGGGTGGGTCACTCTCTCTTAATGTTTTGCATACCCCATGATGAGACACTGGCACCAGCGTATGAGCACTCAGTCCATGGTGGCAGCTGCATATGACAGCTATCAGCTTGGCATATTCAGACACATGCACAAACACACACACTCAAGCACACACCCACTCACTCACACACAGCAGGATCAGAAGCAGCCATGTATGATTTTGATCCTGATCCCACTCATTTGAATGCTGCTCCATGTGACACTGTCAGAACAGTTGTTTTAACCATTCACAGAAAACACAGTGATAGGCAGAGATGGATGTTTTGGAGGGGTGGGTGGGGTTGTTTGTATACCTGTGGAAGTGTATGAGTGATATGGTTTAATTTAACAGACCCCACAACTGTGTGTGTATTGTTACTTTACCTTTCTCATGAGCAAACAGGTGTTCTTTGACTTAGTATTTAGTGGATAACTAGATAACTAGAGGAGTGGAAACAGTATTCAAAGAGGGCAACAAGCACACACCGACATCTGTTCCAATTTCCTGTTTTACAGTTCACTACAGAATGCCGTGGCTCTCGTGTCTCTAGTTTCATGTCTCAAAGTGTTTAATAAAGACAGTTAAAAAAAAAAAAGTTCCCTGCTGTTAATTTCTAAGCCTGTGCATAACCCCCAGTCCCTGCCTGAATCCCAAACCATTGCCCCTGGAAATGGCATTAATTGCTTGAGAGAGGAAAGTTAATTATCTCAGGTAATTATTACTCTGGGTAGAGTGAGAAACCAGACAAGCCTTCTCTGTCGGTTCCCTGCGGAGAGAAGTAAAGAGAATTCTGCCTTTAACGTGTTATAATTGGAGGGGCTGGGCCCTCAAAGCTATAACCTCTCACGGCTCAAGGGTTTATAGCACACACACACACGCACCCACGACGACACACACAGCGGCACAGACACCATGGCCTCCACATTCATGTTGTACTCTACCATGAGCGAAATGAATGCACGAGAATCACTTTGATATCCACATTTTTAATAATCTGTCTTAATCAAAAAAAAACCAGGATTTAATGCACAGTTATTATTTTTTCTTGTTAGAAAACCTAATCACCAGTAATTGCAAACTTGTCTTTGCAGATCCTCCTGAGATACCTGAGCTTAGAATGCACAGAACCACTGATTAATGTCACTATCAAAGGCCTTTTAATTCTGAGAGTGAGAGAGAATGTCCTTAACCATCAAACAAATTAAGCCACTAAAGGTAGAAAGTATGAAAAGGGAACAAGGTTGTGTAATGTTGCCTCTGGAGAAGTGCCCATGCTACCTGCTGTGCAGCAAACATGCCTGTCAAGCACCAGGTGGTCAGTACCCTGCTAAGCCTTCACATCTGTAAACACACATGGCTGCACAAAACCACATTCAAAACCACACGTACACAGCAAAATCTACTGAAAGACAAGTAAAGAGTTGAAGACAGGGGAGAAGGTCCAGGTATTCCTCATGCCCTTGTCACCCAGACTCCTGAACATTTAACTTTTAACTGACACAATCTGTCATACCAAGCACATAAGATCATGTCATATTTTTTATCAAGATGTCTGTGAAGGTTCTCAGCCATCCAGGTCATAATTATCCAACAAAGGTTGAGGTCAAGAGCAACTCCAAGAGACTTGGATGAGGGAACGTCTTCTAGTTTTCTTCTACAAAGTCCAGTTGCCCTTGACCTCAACCTTCATTGGATCATATTTTTTATCATTATTTTTTACAATTTTTCTCGATTGCCTAAACACATTTCTTAAAATGATGCCTCTTTATATCCAAACTCTAAACACAAATCCACAACTTTTCACTCAATTCCCCAAACATCCTATCTTCAGGTCAAAATGAAGCTTTCCTCTCAAAACCATTCAGTCTTGCTGAAGAACCAAACTTTGCCCTCAGACATAACACACAAGCCCTCAAAAACAGACACACACACACACACACACACTACAAGACAGTTCCGCACACTGGTAAGATAAATACAAGACAATACTGCAAAAACTGGTCTGATCTCACCCCCAAAAACTCTTTTACATGATGAACCCAAAAGAAATATCAAATGTATACCTTTGCACATTTGCACACATTTTTTATTCCTTAGTGTGCTGTACAGTACAACACACCAAACAACAAATTTTCTGCCCCCGTGTGCTGTCTTTGGTCTGGGACAGGCCAGAGATTCTTGTTCTCTACCGCTTTCTCCACCTCCTTCTTCACCATCTCTTCCTCCTCAGCCTCCTCCTACTCCACCTCATCTTCCTCCTATCCCATCTACTCCAACTCCTACTGTTTCTTTTCTTTCACCTCTTACTCCTCTCCTTACTCTCTATAATCCATACCTTGCCCTCTTCTTCCTCCTTCTACTCTCTGGTGTCCTCTACCTCTTCCTTCAGATTTCTCTAGATCCATTGTTCCAAAACTGAATGAACTGACTCTGGCCCTTTTATCTACCTACTGAAGCTTCTGATTGCTGTTTTATCAATCATGACTCTTTGTGTTTCCACCTCTGTAGTTGTGTGCTAATTGAGCTCAACCTGTGCTGATGGAGTGAACAATATTGAATGTCAGTGCTTTCTCAATGACTGCATGGTGTAGTCAATGAGAAATGAAGGCATTTGTGTGTAGAGTTTAGGGAAATGAGTGTGCTTTTTAAAAAACGGAGTTATGGTTTTGAAATTTTAGTTAAAAAGCCTGGTTATAGTGTTTAAGCAATGGAGAAAAACTATAACTAAAAATACTCTCTTATTCTCCGTGTGTAAATGAACCTTCAAACAAATAGAGTGACTAAAGGCAGCTACTAAAACAGATTTATTTTTTGTTCACACAAAAGTGACCATGGTAATTTTTTTGCAGTCCCTGTGTATTAGCCACGGACAGTGGATGTGACAGTACAGACTGACTGACAGCTGGCTAGCTGATGACAAGCACACACTTGCAGTTGCTATGTACAGATCTAAGTGACTTTAAAACGTATCAGTTCTTCGTAAAAAAAACCAAACATTTTTCTCTAGTTCTTTTTCCTCTTCTGCTTGTATGCACTCAGTCCTTCAATTGACCTTGTAGTATGCACACATTGCCTCTAAAATTCACTCTGTGTTCAGTCTGAACACCTCATAGAGGAACTTAGGGAGAGTGCTCTCTGTTTTACTAATCATCCAAAGTCTAAGCTGCATCTCTTTGGTTGAAAATATTTTGATCAGTGAAGCACACAGTGTACACTTTGACTTTGGAAAGAAAACCTGCAGAGTCTTTAGCTTCTGAGACAATTCCTGTGCTAGAGGATGTGCCAACTGAATAAAGACATTGCTGTACTTGTAGAGAAAAATCAACCTAATCGTGTATCAATGCCCAATGAACTGAATGTTACAAATGAGGAACTTTGCTTACATGGATTTTTAAGAGAAAACTAAGCATCATTTTCTTTATGCAATGTGAAGCTGTTATTTCAGTGGCCCATTCCCAGGCAAGCTCCTGGCTGTTGCAAATATTGTGCACTTGTACTAGAAAATTAGAATTTTGCAGTATTCTTCGTTGAAATTTCACAATCACATCCAATTTGGCACAAAATCACAATGTGAGATTGTGTTTATCACAGCATAAACCACTGAAGTTAATCAGTACACACCGTGATCTCTATCAGAAACACTCAAGTAATACCAGTAAAGAAAATATTGATTTTAAATGTACCGCTTACCCGCTGGGGTTGCCAGTAGTGTTCAGTATGTGGCTGTTTCCAAGTTTAGAATTAGCAGCATTTTGCTGATGATTGCTTTTGGATTTATATGGGCTGTCTGTGCACTATTTTTACTTATAGAGAATTTAGATTTTTGTTTCTTTTGTGACAAATGGCAGTATGGACACACTTTAACATCATATCAGTATCACTTTACTACTCTTTGAAGCTATCTATGTAGATGAGCTTAGTCAAAAAGCCTGCCCTGTCAAGGTCTAATTAATTCATGAGGCTACTGTACTATTTAGGTTCTTACTCAAAGTACAAGCTAATGTCTTCTGTAACAATGACAAAAGATAAAGCAATAAAAGGAAGTTAAAACTGAGAACTCCAGTCCTGACTTGAAGGAAATTGCATTCCTGCTGGAAGGAAGAGAAAGAAGAGTGTTGACCAGATTGAGAAAGGGATGGGTTGCTCTAGAGAATGAATTGCAAAACCCCCAGCTGTTGCAGAAGACTGTGCACAATGAGAAGAGTTGTGCTGGATCATATTCCGGTGATGGAAGGAAATTGCTTGTATCCTATGGACTGGAGTCTCACACTGACCATCCTGAAAAATAAAGGAATTTTTGTACTAACAAAATATTTGTGCACAGGATATGCCACAGGTGTGCAAGATTTTGCACAAAGTAAAAACACTGGTTCACCACCTGATTCTCAGCCTTTTCAGTTTAAAGTGGGAATACATAGGAAACAATGTGTGGGGCAATGTGACAGATGGAAGACTGACAATGGATACAATAAGAAGCCATCCATAAATCTTTGACTCGTTTTTTTTTGAGAAGGTATAATTAAATTATTTTATATAGGTTGTCCCCTAAAAATCCATATAGGCTTATGCACATAACTACCAAAGATACTTTATTTCATCCTACAACAGCTGTGCTTTTGAAAATTGCTTTGCAGTCATCACCTTGTACCATCTGTCACTGAGCATAGTTTGTTCTGAGAAAATGAGACCTGATCAATTGTCCTGTCTGTGATTTGATACTGAAACTTTTTCTGCAAAACCAAGCTTGGCTAGATTTCAAACACTATTTTTTGTGAGAAATATATAATATAACCCCGCCACCCCTTCCCTTTTTTTGTACTATAAGACTTCTATGGCTCGTCTTTTTCCACTTTATACCATCACTCTGCTTTGTTGGTCATGCTCATTGTACAGACAAGAGACATAAAAGATCAGCGGTGAAAAAGAGTATATGTTTTGCACAACTAATACAACTGGGAATCGAAGTAAACCAGGAAGGCTGTGTGATGTGCTTGTTTGTTCGAGCTGTTGAGATTTCAGAAGGTAAAGTTCTGCTCTTTCAGGGGGCAATGAAGAGGAAAAAACTAGAAGAGAAAAAAATATTTGGTCTGAGATGAGTGCATGCATATATATATATATATATATATATATATATATATATAATTTTATTTTTTTCATGAATTCATTAATCAGAGCAATGGCTATAACCTACATTTTAAATAGGACAATTCATTCCATCATTTATAGAAACAGTAAGAGCCATTTGTCCAATTCATGACTGCAAATGACTGAGATAAAAATAAACCAATCTATATTCTTGGCTGATTAACTATTTCAATTAGCCTTCTTCAAAATATGCAGCCTGTAAAATGCTGTGATATATCTATTGTATCAATCTGGCAAAAAGTCCTTTGGCAAAATGTTCCTGGTACCTGGTCACTCAATGTTAATCAGTTTCAATACAAGCAAAACAACAAAAACCTTGAAATATGATATTTATTAATGCAACAAACATTTTCTTATTACTTCTACACTTTTTCTTCATGGGCTTTGATCCAATATCTACCAAATTACACAGCCAATTTATTTTTAGATGTACAGTCTACGGTATTTTCAAATTACTCTTCATGGTGGAATTAAAGGCTCCTCTCATTGAATTCCCCAGAACTCCACCTTTGCTGCTGTGCATCAAATTCGAATCAGGTAAGCATCTGCTTAGAATTCACTAAACAACCCTTCATATTTACGCTGGGAAAAAAATTAAAGCTTTCTAGGATATTGCTCATTTTCTCCTTCTGCTGTTTGGGATAAGAGCTATGATTTATTCATTTCTAACCATTTTGGGCTTTAGATGGTATTCAGGGCCAGTTTTCCCGTTTAATCAATGTTGAGATAAGCAGGAGTTGCATTTTGTAATTTATAGCACCATCCCTGTCTGACTCTATCTAATGTCCTGAGTTTCTGTGCATCTTGGCGTGAGGGTGAGTATAAGTGTGCACACTTGCATACAATTGTCTTTTTGACAGAGAGACAAAGACGTACATAACGTCGCAAGATATGTGTGTTCATATCTGTCTATGAATCTTTTCTATGTGGGCGTGTTGACATGTGCATTAGCACATGCGTCAGAGTGCTCATTCATGTATATGCAGATTATTATGTGTACAAGTTGATGCTGTATCAGATATTGAGGCACAGAAATTAATTTATATCCAGAACAGCATGTACATGAGACATTGGCCTGAGGTTGTGAAGCAGTTGGTGATTAAACTAATTTAAAAATAGCATCCCAGCCGTGAGTAGGGACCAACACTCATTCAAACAAATACACATGCGGATTGATGAGTTACAGTAAAATAAACCAAGATGGTCTTTCACCTAGTTGGCATGATGGTACTTGACTACTGTATTTGACATTTTCTTTTCATCATTTAACAGTTATGGTGACTTATTAAAGTCATTCTCTCTACCTCTGTTTGGAGTTTTATTTAACATGCCCATTAAATCCTAAGTGTGTATCTAAGTATGTGATATGCTTTTAGTCAGGCTTCTGAGCTCTGTTTCTGTATGTGGATCTCTCTGACAGATGCTCCTAATTTTCCCACAGCCTGCCTCCACTTGGCCCCGAATGCATTATTACACTTGAGATAAAACTAATAAACAGAGCAGGAAGAATTCAAATTTATCTGGATATATCCCACCTTCTCATTCGTTTCCACATGTGTGGAGCATGACTTGCGTTGAGATTCACACTGTGTATAAAAAGGGAGCGGAAATTGGATAGCCTGGCACTTTTTCAGTGATTATGAGTATCCTGAGTGCTTTTCATTGCAACAGGCAGGGTATATTGGGTGCATGTGTGTGTGTGTGTGTGTGTGTGTGTGTGTGTCTGTGTGTCTGTGTGTGTGTGTGTGTGTGTGTGTGTTTGGAAAGGTGTTACTGTATTGTTAACTGTGAGTATTTCTTGATGTGAGTTTGTTGAGCTTGGTCAAATTTACTACAAAACACATCAACTAAACAGTGTCAGTTTCACGGAAACATTATTTCATATCAGGCAGCAGCATATGTTAATATTCTGCACCTTAGGATTAGTTAATGTCCAGTAGCTCATGGGAGATTCTTTAGTGTATGCTCAATTAATACCAAAGGGGAGAATGTTGTTCTCCAAACCCCCCAAAGGAAGCACAACCCACTATCCCCAAAACGTGTTATATTAACCACAAAACAAGGGATGTGTCTCCAGCTTTCTTAAACTGAAAGAAACAACAAAAGGACTTCTCCATCCGAGCCAGCATGACATGGAGGATAATTAAACTGATATTCTTTGATCAAACAAAGCTAGGCTGATGCAACAAAGGCATGCATTTCAATTAGAATGCAAGGCTACAGAACTTGGCGTGGGCAAATTGAATATGATAAAAACCACAAGGTTAGTGTTTGCTGATGACTGCAGTCTACAGAAATATTTCATTTTTCGTCTTCTGTCTGTGAAGCACTTTGTACGTTGTTTTGGTAAGTGCTCTATACATGTTTGTATTCATTTTATTATTATGTATGTGCATAATTACATGTATGTATGTTAAACATGGTCTGACATTTAATAAATCAAGAAAAATGTTGAACCAAAAGTAAATGAGAATCATTGTTATAATTTGCAAAAAATGGGTGCTTTATAATGTTTCTTTTTGTGATCTCTTCTTGATAATGACTTCAAGACTGGATTATATACTTCAAGGTCTCACCTAGGTTTTATTGCAGATTGTTGACAAGCAGTGATTTAAAGCAACACATGTTAATTGCAGGTGATTTTCAGCTCTATATTCCACCAGCAAATGTCCACAGGTGGGCATTGCTCCTTTTGGATGTGATAATCAATCATGCTGGGAATTAATAATTTTTTATTTTTATCTGCAATCGGCAGAGTAAACTCACACAGGTACAACCAGAGCTATTCACGACTGTCTAGTAACTAAGAATCTGTAATTGGGTAGGCAAAATCCAGTCTGGGCTGAATTCAATTTGAACACAATGCCCTCTGCTTTGGCATCATTACAAACGTTTCACACTGAATAATGAAGCAGAGTGCAATGCTAATTCAGGATGAGTGTCAGACTAACAATACTCATCCTAAGAGAAAATTTCCATGTTGTCATTAATTATGAAACAAGAGCTCTCAGGTTGGATGAGGGGGTAAAAAGTCTGGTATCTGAGAGACAATACCAGATTGCACTCAGACATTTAGTAGCTGACCTTACTTCGCTTCTCTAAATCCATCTGAAACTCTGATGCTTTGTTACCATTTCATTTGGAGGCAGATTGAGTTTCCATGATATCGTAAAAATACCGTCTAACAATGTACAGGCTATGCTTGAATTAATGCAGCACAACACAGCTCAGAATAGCTCAAACTTGAAAATGTATATCCTTCAAGAAGAAAATAGCTCAATAAAAGTAGTTCATTGTGTAATTTAATGGAATCAAGGCACAACAAAAAAAATGTGTCATTTGTGTTCAGCGTTATGTTTTAATAACAATGTTGTATAATTATTGTCGAAGAAGTGGCATCCACACATTTTGTAATTAAAACATGATCACTCCTATCAATAGACGGTGCTGGCAGATAATGTTTAGTACTCTCTTAGGTTGATCAGAGGAGTCAAGACTGCATGATGATAGCTCTAGTCAGCTGAAATACATCCTGAGGCTCTTTCTGAGATGACCTCTGTTGATCTGTGTGAATAGATGTCTAGAAATCTAAGTGGATTTGTAAGGAAGTGTGAAGTCTGATCAACACTGAATTAGACAAATTGTATGCAACTTGTAGGTAACTGCAATTTTGTGTTTATTTTTATTCTGTATTATGTTGATGTGTAATGTCAAATTTATTTTCATTCATTTTAATTTGATTCAAATGAAAATTTGGTTTTCTGAATATTGCTCCACACTGTTTTAAGGTCTTCTAAATTGACATTTAGGAAGCGTGCGTGATACTTCATGTTGACAAAGTGCACATGCAGGATAAATCTGCAGCATTGACAAACTCTTTAATTATGAATCACCACTCATTTCAGGCAGATCAACTATTAAAGCGAGAGAAAGCTCCCTAAACCATACCCAATCACGCTCCAAATTCTGAAACAGCTCCCTTAATGTTAAAAGATTTTGCATGTCAACAAGCATCCATTGGCATATCCAAAAAAAGCAATTTGGGGGAGGAATTTTCAGCCAAAAGGAGGTAAGATAGCAAAGTTCTGAAAGCCGATTAAAAACCTCAAACTCTGAGCCAAATAGGTTTGATATCCTGTGCTCAGGAGCATTGGGTTGTGTATTTACCAATCTCTGCGCTGCTTGTTTTGTTGAATGTGCTGTCAGAATCCACAAGCTACGATTGAGCAGAGCCTAATGATCTTCAGCAGTCCCACTTCATTTTGGTTTGAAGTGATACATGGAAATTATTGCAGTGTTTACTTGTACAAATTTAGTAAACCTCTCTTCCGCTCTCCTATCAATTTACACCAAGCCAGCTTAGCTCAGGCTACCTCAAGCATGGCCGGGAAAGTACCACACAATGGAGTCAATCCTGCACAAAAAGACAGCTGGGAACTGCTGCGCATACACACACACACACACACACACACACACACACACACACAAACAAGATCACCACACTCTATATAGTAAGGCTGTGTTGGTGCTGTAAATTACAAAATGCAATTCATTCTACACACATACACATGCACGCACACACATACACACATCCATACAATATATAAACACTCCATTTTTTAAACTTCAACTACTGTATTGGAAGACATTCATTTTACGGACACATTAATTATTGTGCCTCACCGTTACATTCTGAACCTTAATCCCTACCTTATCATTAAGGTAAATCTAGTTAGAATTCTTACCACAACCCTTAAGATGTCTGGAAAACAATTTGTACAGGCGATTACTTTTCTGTGTTTCTAGTTGTTTTCTGTTTCAACTAATCAGGTCCGTTTATGCAGGTCTCCATGTGCTAATTGTATGTGTATAAATTACACACATGTAACTTGTATACCTGGATATGTTCTAGAATGTAGAGGGTTATGAATAAGAAAGAAATTATTGTAAAATTAGTTGTCGTTAAAGAGCCTTCTGAAAAAGAAGATCATTTTATTTAATGAGTAGACTACAATTATAATTCCATTATTGCAGTGTGAGGAAAACGAATGCCTGTTGTCTTGTCTTGACTTAAAAGCCATGTTTCAATGCTGCTGATGTCACCAAAAGAAAAGCTTTGCTACAACAATATAAGCTGGTCTTCAGCTCAATCATCTTACTTAACAAACTTGTTCATTTTATTTATCCAGATAACTTATCATCAGAGGGAGTAAAGCCCAGCCTGAAGGTTCTGTTTTTCACCATAATTCAGATTCAGCTGTCTTCTTAACAGCATGCCATGCTAGTTAACGAAACATAAAACATCCTTATATTTATTTCTCAGTGAGTTTACCTCAACATTAACACATTCCTTGTTTGATTACTGCCACATCCAACATTTGCTTTTATTAATACCACTGTCTGATGAAGTAACCTACTTTTAAGGCAGAGCAGAAAAAAACTTGAGCTATTTAAAAAGCTACAGAGGGGCTGCACTAATGTGACAACAAGATCTATTCTTATAGATAGCGTTTGTCTGTTTATTCTCATTTAGCAAATAGGTGGATTAACTGGAGGGTCCAAACGTGTGCAGATTGAAGAAGGATGGCAACAGAAACAGGGTTCTGCTTCTGTTACAAGCTGTGCAGCAGTGGGGGTGGCGGTCTGTCTCAGCTAGAATCTCCAGAAAACAGGGTGTAGAAGTCACTGGGGGACTGATTGTGTTACCTTGCTGTGTGTTCCTAGTAATTTGATTGTGGCGGGTCTTTGGTAGTGCATCTAACAGGCTGGGACGAAAGCCAGGTGTGTGAAGCGATGAACTGCCAGCCAGGGCTCTGGTGACTCCTCCTTCCATTTGTGTGCCATGTTCTTCTTTGTTTCCGCGTGCACCATTGATGGAGCTGCAGTGGTGGGGCCCAACGATTCCTGTTTTTAAATTGGTTGTTCACGTATCCCTGTTTCACCTCTGTCTTAATATATTATAGCTCATACTACCTCTGTAAAACTGTTTATCTTAATCTGTATCATACACTAAACAGGTCTCTTTGGTATCTTACCATGTTTCCCCCATTCACTTTTGTTGAGGAACATTTGTATGTCAACAAAAATTAGCAGTACTTGGCATAACTTTTACCACTGGTGTCATCATTTTTTAAATTTTTTTTACGTCTCAGTCAAACCACACATTGGATATCTGCATTTTACAGACTTTCACACAGACTTTTTTGCTGACGGACAGCTTCATCTGTGGGTGGCTCACCACAAGTGGGCTGGAAGATTCAGTTTATTGCTTCATTCATGGCATCAGGGAGCTTCGATTAATGGGTATCAACATAACCTGTAAACTGCTTAGTTCCATGAAACCTCAGCAGGACTATGGCAAAGATTAAGGCATATGTAAATGTAGCTGTTGATGCAGGAGATGGCTACTGTGAGCTCTCTTATTTTGCATCAGTGATAATTTCATATAACACAGAATACATCTTACAATGTCACTCTAATGTGGCACAAACATGCATTAGTAATCAAGAAGTTGACCAGGTTTCAGATGCACATAACAGTAAGGGCATTCATAATGTCTGCCAATGTGCTGCTCATTTATGACATAAGGTGTTAGTAGATAAAATATACCCCTTTCAATACTGATGCACAGACAGGACAAACCTACATTTGATGTCAGCCTGTCGGTCAGTCAACAGCCTGATTAATTATATATGATTAACTAATTATAGGAATGCTAGGAATGCTAGTTACTATAGAATTATTATAGGAATACCGTAACCTTACAGTAGATAGTATTGTTGGTGTAACTTGCGCCCTCTTAGCCTTCTAATAAATTCTGTTCTTTTTAATCTCAAATGTGTGTCAAGCATGTGTTCAGTGGCATGCTTCAAACTTGGGTTATATGTGTAAAAGTGTAATTATGGTATGGTATATGTGAATACATATTACTTTGGCCCTACATTTGTGTAAGCCAGGGCTCTTCCAAGTGTAATCTGTAAGGACCTATAGACCTGAATAAACGCTTACTCACAGATGTCATGATCCAATGGTATTTTCCAATGTTGTCCAAATTATGATTTCAAAAACCATCAAACAGATCACTTCTGGCAAAAATCTTGAATTTAGGTGGCATGCAAATAGTCTGCATTAAAGTTACATATATAATATGTGGCACAGTAAGAAAAAGAAAAGGTCATGGGTCCAAGTTTGCCGTGCCTTTAATAAAATAAACACATGTCATGACTTTATGAGCAGGATACATTTTATATTGGTTACCATTCATTGGCCTTTTTAGCATGTAATTTGCTTTATTAATGTCATGTATCAATGTAACTAATGTTCATTGTCAAACAATAGTAGTCATCGTCAACATTACATTGCAGACAAAGCTGCATGTTAGTGTGAACAATTCAGATCCTAATTTAGCCTCTGCCTTCACTCCACACGCCTGTGTGATTTCCATCATAATAACTGTAAAGGTTTATGAGGCAGTGTGAGCATATGTGAGTGTGTGTGTGTGTGCACATTTTGCTCCCAGATGACCACTAAACAAAAGAGAGAGCTGCAAAAGTCAAAAGATTTACAGCCGAGGCATGGGCTTTCAGGAGACATGAGTCACACAGGCACATTAAATATTGCAGTATCTCTTGTATGCGCGTGCCTCTGTCTGGGTTTGTCGGACTTTGTGCATGGGGGGTGGTGCATGTGTATTTTCTCCTGTCCCCCTCGAGCATTGCAAAGAGTGTTTGTACACACACACAAGTGTCCATTGGTGTCTGTGCGTGTATGTCTCTTAATAGGGATCATCCTGTCTTTCTTCCTTTACCCTTAATGGGTTTTTGGCTTGTTCACAGCCTCTTGTCATTAGCAAGTGACCACAGCAGCCGCAGTTTTGCTATGAGCTGTTCTGCTTAGCCCAAGACAGAGGGGCTTAGTAGCATAGTGTGGTATGGATGAGAAAGACTGAAAGGGTTGAAGATAGGGGTGATAGATGAGGGAGACTTGATTTAAGAGGGCTGGGGACAGGTGATCGCTGAGAGCCTACGAGTGAAATGGGGCGAAGAGGGTATGAATAGGTGAGGAGAGATGAATGGTGTCATATGTGTGGAATATATGGATATTGATAATAAATGGCATAAGATGAAAGTGTGCTGGTGAAGAAAATATGGATATCTGAGTGGACTGAAGGCATGTAAGGAAAGATCAAACCTCCTTCCAAAGGACAACACTGATATATGAATACACCATTATATTATTAGAACCTCTTCATCGCTCTACTCTGTCTCTGTCTCTTCTCATTTGTCTCAATACTCATTTTAGACTATTATCTCCCATTCGTTTCTCTCTTCTCCTTCACCTTACTCCTGAGTTTTCTATCAGTCTGTTTCCATCAGTCTAACAGTATATTGCAGAGCAGTGTATTATGGCTGCTTCATCTGTGTTCCAGTAACTGCCCGACCACTGATAACAGTAATCAATTACATCTCTGTTCACTGTGCCATTAAGCACTGTAGCAGACATTGCTTTATATAACACTCTTCCAATCTCTGCGCTTTTTTGGTCTCCAGTTCAAATCTCTCTACCACCTCATTATTCTCTTTGAATCTCATTTCTTTGTTTCTTTCATCCATCCTGGGGTATGATGATCTCGTCTATTTTTGGATCCCCAAAGCTCAACCACGTAACAAACAGCATACTGTATGACTTGGACCTCATGACTTTCTAACGTTATTTAGCAGTACACCGCATAACCTTGTCCTGTTGTGTATACAAGGGATATGAATCTTGATGCACTGACAATTATCTGATATATTAAAGAAGCATAAGAAGCAACTACCAATGTGGAACGATGCAATTCACCCCTATTGTAATATTTTATTCAAAACAATGCGATTCAATGCGATAAGACACGATGAAAAAGATTAACCATAAGCTATGCAATTCAATATGGTACAGAGAGTTTGATAGTATTTCATTGTATTAATCATAAATTAACAAAATCATAAATGACATAGTTAGCTGAGACCGCGTATGGTTGTAACATGGGGAGAGCTGTAACAACACTAATTCCACCAATTAGAGATAAGATAGGAGTTAGGTGATTATTTCAGTATTTACCTACTTCCTCCCCAATCAGGCATGGTGGTTATCAAGTCTGGCAACAGGTACATTCAGAATATTTGGAGAAAAAAATGATTTTGAGGTATGAAAGTAAATTTATTGATAAAGACCATATTTTGTTTATTATCTGTACTGTTGCAGATAATAGTGTTTGACCTATACTAGATTGAAATGTAGTTTCTTAGGCAACATGTGATGCATTTTTTCCTTTCTAATTTCAAACCTCTAATACAGCTAGCTAAACATTGGCTGACAGGGGTGGGGTGGATTGTAACACTCCTTTAAGTGTAACAACCATCCCCTATACATAAACCTTTCTTGATTTTAATATTTTACAGATTGCCCTTTGCAGTCTGGGTCCACCAAGCCCCCACTCCAGGGTCACCAGCATTCATTTGTCAGCTCTGTGACCAGTATTTCCCATTCATATATTGTTCACATGTTGGCATGTGTATCGGCACTCGATTTCCATACTCTGTCTCTACCGGTGGAAAGGGCAGAGAGGTTTACGGGCAGCTTGTGAGATATTCCAGTGGACAAGAAAAAGTCCCGGTACAAAGAGTAAAATATAGAAGTGCCAGTACTGCGTACCAGTGACTACCGGCCCACTTCAAGCACTGACTGTGACTCTGATTAAGAATACAAACACAGACACACACAGTTTTTTATTAGACCTAAGGATTTACAACAAAATATATTTAATTAAGTACATTTTAGTAGTATTTGTTAAGTATACTTTTAGGTAAGTTTATTCTATAGATAAATTTAAATATACATACTGTGCATGCGTGCAAGTCATCAGACATAGTCTGTTACAGTGACAGAGAAAATTATTCTTTTATATAACTACCTGTTTTTGAAGCATATCATGGTGTGGCATCTATGGCTTCCTTTGTCTTATTGTTACAACTTACACCAGCATACCCAAGAAAACACAATGCATTTGACACCAACTCATGAGGTCTGTGATATTCTTGTAGAGGATTGAATTGGTGCCATTTGTAGTGAAATTGAGAACTCTATAGCTACAAAATTCAGTGAGTTATAGTTGCTGAAGCAAGAAGTGTTACCACCATACCAGGTCTCCCCTAATCTAGTACCACAGCTATGTAAGCATCTCATTACTGTCTCCAGCTACACTTTTATAACACCTCCCACAATTAATAATTAAACAATTATAGGAAGTTCCAATGCTTTGCTCACCAGTCTGTCTAGCGGTACTGCTGGAGCTAGCTAGAACTGAATCTGGTGGAGGCAGATGTCTACACAATCACACCATATCACTTCAAGTTTTTAGGCTCATTGTGCTGCCCTACACAGGCAGCACAATGAACTTAAAAACTTGTCATGTATCTTGTCTCCCTTGAAAAAGCTGGTGTCTCCAGACATTTTATTTGTAGGAAGGAACATATAGCATTTTCTCCTCCATGTACATTTAAAGTGACACGCCTTGGCCTCCCTTTTAGCTGAGAGGCCAATGGCAGCAGAGGAGATGAGAAAAAAACTTTGGGCGGAATCAATCTAAATGTAATGTAACCAATTTGACACCAAATGACTGGTCATATCTCTAAATAATAAAGGCATATGTCCTCTATTAATAATTTTATTTAATAAATCAGATTTACCATTGCAAAAATGTTAGAAGCAGTACATCTCAAGTTCATCTTAAATTGTTACCGTTGCAAACTTTTTCAATCTGGCCAAATGCAACTTTTATGCTGGTGCACCAATGCGAATCAGTGAATCTTACCATCCCTAGAATAACTGTTATTAACATCAAATACTGTACCATGTGTATTTTTATCTGAATCAGAAACATGTTTTAGTTCTTATAGGTGCTTAAATCTTTGTTCACCATGGTTTGCTGCTGCTAAATGTGGCAAGAAGCCACACCATGCCAAAGCATAGTGAGGAATCACAGCTGTAGTAAAGTAATGAGATCCTTTTATGCAGAGGGAAGACATACTTCACCACAGTGTGCCTTAAGCAGTATAGTCCTCTAGGATGTGTAGTGATAATCAATGAAGATTAAGGGTAAAAAGAAAAGGTATTTTGTTCTATATACTAATAAAATTATGCAGTAATGTCAAATGGCAATTCAAAGTTCTGTACATTTTTAACTACAGCATGTTAGGAAACGTATCATTTGTGGCATCTTATCTTGGCATGCATTGATCTCTACAAATGCAGTGGCTGTTTAGAGCTTATCTCTGACACATGTTTTCTGTGGTTCCTTCCAGCCCAGTATCCATATGGAGTCTGTCCATTTGGACAAGTTCTGCACCTCACATTTTATTTATATTAATTACACCATTCTGTGCAAATTCAGGAAGGAGTATGCCCTATATTGTATGCAACGAGGTGGAAAATAAGGATGTTGAGGTTGGGGCAATGGATGGACATGTGGTGTGTTCAGCTTTCTTACACCAGACCTGCAATCCATGTTTGACTATTTCCTTTCAAATAGGCAAAGTAATGTTAGAGGTCTGTACTCTACCATACCATAACCTAACTTTAACAAAGTGTTTTAGTTGTCTAAAACTAACCATATCTTAACAACAATTTATTTGCCAGAACCACCATTTTTTTCCTAACCATACCATAGATTCAATGCACAGATATTGTTAAAGCAAGAGTTTTAAAACATGAAACCATCACCATAGTGAGGCAATTAATTCTCTAATCCCTTTCTTTCTAACTAATATGATTAGTCAGAAATGTTCTACCAATGACTCTGACTAATTCATGGATGTTATGTACCGTGGTAGTGGGAATCACTTTACTTAAAGATATTGTAACGTGGGGTTCCGATGTGTAGTGGTTGGAACACACTTTATGAGAAGAAACAACAGGATGGAGACAGATAACTTTCTTACACAGCACTTTACTCTCCACACTTCCTCAGCTTCATAACAACAACAGCACTTCCTTATTCTGCCTCTCATATGACTGAACTAACCAATCAGAAGCTAGCAGGAGTTAGACTGAAGTAAAAGCAAGGAAAACACAGAGGTAGATTCTGTTTTTGTAGCTGATTTACAGATTCCAATGTAATGATAAACATGTAAATATGTAAATACCAACTGTGTAATACAAATAAAAATATAGTGAACAGAGTAAACACTGTAAATATGTTTTTAAGTAAATTACCTCAAAAATATGAATTAACTTAACTTCTCTTACATTAACCCTTACAATATGTATACTCAGAGCATTTGCAAAATTTTCATCCTAACTCACTGTTGATCAATTATATTCACAGTTGAGTTTCGAAATGTCATCAGTGAGCTGATGAGAGTGCTGTTGGATACTACTGTATGAGAACATTTCTATTTGATCTTACACTACACAGGCTACTAGGCAGCCTATGCTATGAAAAACTTAAGTGCCTCTTGCTCAGACTCTTGTGTATAATTTCCACTTTCTCTAAACAGCAGAATAAAAATTCCATCCCCAAACTATAGAACCACAGGTATTAAAGTTAAAACAAACATTGCAGTAGCTGAAGTGACACACGGGCTTTGCAGCCTGACATGTTCACAACAACTACTCTTACAGGGTTTGCAGGTTAAGAAGAGTTGTGAGTCCCTGCAATGCAAAAGGTGGGAATACAGATTTTCCTAGACCCTGGTTTCATTGGTTCCCCATTGCAGTTAAACAGGTGGCCCACAATGCATCTTCTCATACTTGAGGTATTTGAAACTATTTTTCTTTTGCTGCGCGCCCCACAACAAAAACATTACACAGCCTCACTGTGGCCCTACACACCTGCAATGCTACAAATCCTTTGAAATACACAGAGAAACCTTTACATGAAGAAGCCCTTATGTCATCTGATAAGATATACTGTAATTATCTCCTCGATATTTGCTGTTTTAAATAGGCTTAAACTTGTAAATAATTAATTAAAATTAATTACAAAAGAACTGAGAGACAAAAAGCAGACTGAGCATTCTATGATCAAAACATCAGATTTGGGTGTGCTTAAAACATTTCATAAATTGCTGGCATTCCACCTGCTTGCAGGGTGCTAAAATATTAATTAATAGGCCACATATTTCTTTGCAATTACTTTTTGGCACTTGGAGGTAAATGAGCATAACAACATATTAGTTGTTTGTTTTTTTGCAAAGTGAGACTCTAGATTTAGAATCAGAGGCATTACAGGTATGGCACACTTCCATAATTCGTAATGACCCATCACTTTATGTGCCTTTACCTGCTGGGTCAGACATTAATTAAAGTGTTACAGTGGACACTTCATACAATCCTATTTATCTATATTAACCTTAAAAGTAACACATACATCTTTTATCAGCATTGTTTTGGAAATATGATTGTGTCCTTTCATTTAAGCTTTGAAAAGTATTTTGTGGATTTGTGTTTTGAGGGGACTTTCTGTTCCAAAGCTTTTTGTGTGCACTGCAGCAAAGCTACCTCTTTGCTTCCACCATGTCGAAGCAGCAGCTGGTCCTCACTAAAAAAATTTAGATGTTTTCACCCCTGTGCCTGTGTGCACAAATGTGTGTGTGTGTGTGTGTGTGTGTGTGTGTGTG
>JAPMOB010235537.1:0-29470 GCA_029875015.1 Lepomis gibbosus
ATTCACGTGCACGACTGTTACGCGCATTATGCGCGTGCACGTTCACATGCACGCGCTTTGCCGGCTCTTATATACTACTTCCATCTTTAAAAAAAACATACTGCATTCAATTAGTTTCAGCTTGTTTAACGCTGATGTTTCTCCGGGATGTTCGATATCTTTTGAAGGAAAAGAAGGGGAACTCTTGCCAAGCTGAGTGATTGCTTGAACCCATTTCCAAATCTAAAGAATCTGTCCATCATCCATATTTGAGCACTTTACACTACATGTCACATTCACCCCTTTCACACACACATTCATTGTGCCATTTAAACTGACAGCTGCTGATCTGAATGGATGGAAGCACACACACACACTCACAATTTGGGGTTTAGTATCTTGCTCAAGGACACTTCCCCATGTAGACTGGAGTAGCCGGGGACTGAACCACCGACCTTCTGATTAGCGGACGACCCCCTCAACCTCCTCGACTCACAGCGACCCCATTACTCATTACTTGACTAAAACCACAGACTCTGGACTAAAGACAGAATTGATGGTGCCTTGCTTGATTATCTACATAATTTTAGCGAAACTCAGCAGAGAGCTGACACACTGCAACTTTGTCTAATACTTTAACACATCCAGTTCTCTGAGGAAGTTTTCAAATAGCATTAGCATTTTCAAATTTACCAACTGGCCAATTACTATTACTATATTATTACTATTGCTATATTAGACTATTACTATATTAGTAATAACAGGGACTATTACTATATTAGTAATAACAGGGACTATTACTATATTAGTAATAACAGCTGCTGACAATACGGGTGCGGCCTATGGTTTGCTTTTGGAGAAATGAGATCCCTATCATTCTATCTCAAACCATGAAAAACACACATCTTCAGAAGTGAGTCAGACTTTTTATTTAAAGAAGGTACAAAACATCACAATCTTTTTCACAATGTCCCGGTTTGGTTATGTTTTGTTTTCTGGGTATAACTTTCTACTACTACTTAAATAAGCAGTTTTATTTTTAACAGACAATAACATGTTTTGCTGAGGGAAAAAATTTCTATTTCTCCCTGCATATGGTAAATCAGCAATATAAGAAGAATTCAGTGGTGTAGAGTTTTGGCATTATTTCTGTTTAATTGTTCAGTTATCGTTTATTTTCACTTGTTCATATATTGCAACCATTTGAGTGTACTGCTGTTTATATCCCTTTGCTCTTTCTGGGACAGCTTTCAGCCCTCAGTATGATGCAACAATAAAAAAAAAGTGTCTCAAAGCCAACCGATTTTTTTTCTCCCACCTAATTAACACACTATTTCAAGCATAGGTCTTGAACTTGAGTTGGGTGGGTGGCAGAAGGGGTCATGGCATTTGTGTGTGTGTGTGTGTGTGTGTGCAGGATTATGTTAGAATCTGCGAGAGTTCCAAAGCCACAGTCACCACAATAGCCTAATTGTTCCTCTGGTTGACTAATAGGCCTACTGGGAATGCCCTGTGGACACAAGAGCTTTAATTAATTTAGCTCTACAAGTTTTACAAGTAAATTAGGGTTTACAAGTTTGGGAAGCAGCTCCTGTGGATCCATCTGCACTCCAAAATTATGCTTTAGTAAAAACAGAACTAATAAGCTAATCTGAAGTTGCAGAGATACTCTGCACCAGATTGACCCATAGGTCCTCCCTATTCAATTCAATTTAATTCAGTTCAATTCAGTTTTGTTTATATAGCGCCAATTCCTAACAGAAGTTATCTTATTGCACTTTTCATATAGAGCAGGTTTAAACCGTACTGTGTGATATTATTTACAGGGACCAAACAGAGCCCATAATGAGCAAGCACTGACAGTGGCAAGGAAAAACTTACCTTTAGCATATAGGAACATCGAGCAGAACCTAGACTCTGGGTGGGTGACTATATGTCTCGACTGGTTGGGAAGGGGGGTGGGGGGGGCAGAAGGAGGAGTAGAAGGAGGGTGGGGGGGATATTGATGAAAACGAATGATAGTACTAATAATGATAGCAATAGTAATGATAAGCACCGAGCGTCAAGCAGGAACACGGGGGCAGCAGGTGGCCCACAACCACAGATCCAGACCCCACAGCTCCAGAGCCAGAAGCACCTGCTGAAAGTGAAAGGAGGAGAGAGGAGAGGGACGAGAAAGCGCAAGACTACGGGAAAGGGAAGTAACATGCGTTAATGGGATATGAATGCATGCAGATGGAGAGGGAGAGGAGGAGAGAGGAGATCAGTGCATCATGGGAAATCTCCCGACAGTCTAAGACTATTGCTTGAATGATTCCTAACCACATGCCACAGCTGTTTATTACTCTGTGAATGGGCTTAGACGTGCTTCCTGTTGAAAAAACCCCAACATAAGATGAATTTAGAATCTGTTTTTTATTGTGAAGCACTTGGCAGTTTTTATTTGTGATAGGTGCTATTCACATAACCTTTACTTACTCCCTTACTTTTCTCATTTTAAAGAGTACCATTTGTTTACTTCCAATCCATACCAGCATTGTTTTTGGCTAAACAATCATATGAGGAAGGCCACTGAATGGAGAGAGGGGGAAAATGGAGATGGAGAGGCAGAAAAGAAAGTCTGAGTCAGACAGGACGGGTGTGTGAGTGGAATCCTTAGCGCCAACGGGCTAATTTATCATCGCCCCCGTTGCTATGGGAACCAGCATTCTGGGCAAATCATGGGATGCTGGAGTGGTGTTTTTCTCCTCATTTTACTATTTTTTTCAGCCCGGTCGGAGGGATTTGTGAGTTTATGTCTGCATTAGAGAGGGAAGAAGAGGTTTGGGGAAAGTGTTGCTTTAATAAGTAATTTAGTCAAGCATTTAGTGGCTTCAAATCCAGCTTTTTGTGATAAGTGAGGAAAAGAAATCAGGCATTGAACTGAGATAATTCCGCTTGGTTCCAATGTAAATCAGCTTGCCTCTGGATGTCGCTTGAGCACTTTGTAGAGTGACACGTCTCAGGTTGCACGCTTCAAGAGGAAGAGATAGGTGAAACTGTTTTTGAAAAGAGTAGAATTACTTCACCCTACTGGCACCTTCTTTACTTTCATATCAAAAACTGTTTTTCAGATTTTCTGACTAAAGGCCTTTTCACACCGGGGCGAAATAAAAAAACAAAGTGAAAATGCAGAATATAGGTTGACGATTTTTTCACTTACAGTTTATAATGGTACAAACATACAAGTCTCTGCAAATTTCTCACAGACCGCCAGTGAGCTCATATGCCTTCTACAGCTCTTTTGACTGCCTGTCCACTCTTTGTGTGGATTTCTTTGTATCTTTCTTTGTGTCTTTGTATCCCCATGGATTTGTCGTCTTTTC
Source organism: Lepomis gibbosus (assembly GCA_029875015.1). Lineage (NCBI taxonomy): Eukaryota > Metazoa > Chordata > Actinopteri > Centrarchiformes > Centrarchidae > Lepomis > Lepomis gibbosus. The sequence continues at coordinate 3,345 of JAPMOB010235537.1, forward strand.
TTCATAATCTTTATTTTGTTTGTCAAACAGGGAACTATGTCGTGAGACCAAATCGATAAATCAATCAATATCCATCTTGTTGTGTAACGTGTGAACAGAATTATGACACTCAGAAGATTGCAGACGCGGTGTGGATAAGATTGGATTGAACATTTTAATTGAGATCTGATTCACTCACACAAATGATTTGCTTTTGGTCTGAAAAGGCCTTCAATGACCAACCTAATGAATGAATGATGGATGGACAATGAAGAGAAAACCCTGGGAAACAGAGCAACCTCTCACATGTCATTTTTACAGTCACTATTTTCAGCTACATGATGATGTCTCTGCAGCAACATTAGGATAATGATTTATTAAAAAATGTGCCATTAACCAATCAGCTGACTCCCAAGAGCTGCAGACTGTTAAGGCTCATTATATCATGAACTCGAAGATTTACACCATGGCCTAAAAAAGTAGTCCCCATCCTTGAGGTGCAAGATATATGGGGTCGGTTGTGAGATGATGAACAACATTGTCGAGCAGATGCACTGAACATATTATATTTCTGCAATACAAATAATGTTTAGTTAGACTTTTGTGCTACACTGTGCCCCTCTTAAACCCCTCTTATATTTTTAACTTTCCAAAATGAGTGCAGAGAATGTCTTCAGCCAGGCTGTACCTCCTCTTTGCATGGGGATGTTTTCTTGTTTTGATTTTCAATGAGAAGGATTATGAAAAAGCATCCAGCTGTGTTCCCTTTTTTCTACCCTCCTCCCCTCAAATTATGGTAGGGAAGGAGGAAAACATGTTTACTATGCTTTCTTATTCTCTCTCCTCCTCGCTCCCCCTCCACAAGTTGACAGCGCATCATAAATCCATCTCAGCCTGGAGGAAGAGCATCTCAAGGCTGCCGCCTCTCTCCTACAAAAAATAAAATAAAAAATGTCTTACTCTTTAAAAAAAAACAAAAAAAAACAAACAAAAAAAAAATCCAGAGCTCCCGTGGAGAGGGAGGAGGAGGAGGTGGGGGAGAGAGGAAGGGAAGGAGGAGCAGGAGCAGAGAAAGGGAGATGGAGGAGAAGAGGGGAGGAGGCTCAAAGAGAATTATTCATCCTCTGTTTGGAGAGCAAGTTTGTCTAAATGAGACTTGACGAGCTGCTGTAGCAACATACAGATTGTTTTTTGCAGTTGGAAGTGTGTTAGCCTTCAGGATACACACACATATCTACCTATACATAACACATTTTGCATATTTAGGATGATGGACACTTCAGGGCCGTAGACAAGAAATTAGACCCAGAGTAGGAAGGAGGCTGACAAACACTCCCAGTTACTTTAAATGATGTATATAATGTAGTATAGTATGCAGTATATGTGTGCATGGTACATTTTAATATGTGGCTGATTGTATTTGTCCAGTCACGCTGTGCTGAAACAACGTTTCACTTGCTTTTCGCTGTGCTCATTTAATCCCTAAATTGGCTGATTACCAGAGCCAAGACGTGTCGGTGCATTCCAATGCCCTCACAGAGGACTCCGAGCTGGAGCAAGGTGGGCTTGCAGGGAGTGTGCCTGGCTCAAGGGCACAATGATATTGCCAGTGGCACAACTTTAAAGGAAAACTCAACTCAACTTCTTTCCAGTCCTGCACGCTTTCCCAGATGAATTCAAGGACTTTATTTTGTTCCTTTCTCATGCACAGCATGTCAGATTTAGACACAGCCCGGTGAAATATTGCACCACATATTTATTCCTGCATTTTCTAACATCCACAGTAGGTCAAATAGAAATTACATATTTCATCCCTGTCTCCCAGAAACCACTTTCCTTTGTGTCTCTTTAAATACCTCTTAGTAACCTGACCTCATTTGTCTGAAAATGTAATTCAATTATTTGTCTTTTACTCCACAAACTCTCAATTATCATTTTTTACAATCTGATGACATTAAACATCCAACAATTGTGTGTTATTTACTATTCAGCTATGTATGTAATTATCTAAATTATTTTTTAAATCTTCATACCTGTTTCAAAGTGACTTATTCTAATAAAGTTATTAAAATTATTAGTAATGTACCATAACCCTTAGACTGCCGCTTTACTACTAGAATAAAATACAACTAAACAGGCAGACATTTTTATTGTATATATGATATATTTGTTTTGAGCCAGTTGTTCAGGGGATATTTAGAGTGGCTTATTACAGCCTTTGAGGCTGGAGAAGTCCACTTAGGTGTTCCAGTTGCGCGTGGCCTCCTACTCCCTCCTTCAGCTCCTCCATGAGTTGTACTGTGTCTGTGTGGACGGCCTGACTGACCTCTCCCTCGAGGGTGGTTGAGATTTTTTAACATTTTTTGATAGAGGGAATCCTGTTCAGCCTCCGGCCTCCGGATCTACTCCTGGTACTCTTGACACCCCTTCAGCGAGAGACTTCCTCTCTGTCTCAAGTTGCCGCTGAAAGGTGTCACGTTTTCCTTTTCCTTTCTTGAGCTCAGCTTCTTACCTCTGATGGATCTCATTGTATGAAAGTCAAAGTGTTTCAAGCTCATGGGGCTTAGCAGAGCTCAAATCTGACATAATAACAGGGCTTACTGTAGATAGCGCAGTTATTTTGCCAAGTGGCAGTTGCAGCATTTTTCATTTCTAATTGTATTGTACATTATAATTTCTATTTCTATACTCATTCAATAAAGAAAATAACCCTCGTTGGAAGACACATATATGTGAGTGTATGTATATATGAAACATACTGAACCAGTCTTTGGGAAATGCAGTCAGTCCAGGAATACAGATATACTGTAGGTCCACATCAGAGAAATCTACAGCACATACCACTAAGATGAAATTGATTTCAATTTCCTCATGGTATCTAGGTGGATCAAAATGACTTTGGTGATGGTGGTGACCCCCTGGCTTTTTATCTAACAAGTTTATGTCCAAGTTTTTACCTATCTAGTAAAAAATATTTTACAGACATTCAGTGCCCCCTGTGGATGAAGCCTACTGGCTTTGGTGAACCTGCGACTTCAATTGTAGTGCCACCATGAGGGTCACATTTGTGGTTTTGAGTGAAATATCTCATCAGCTATTGGATGGATAGTCATGGCATTTGCTGGAAATTAATGTTCCCCTCTGGATGAATTTTGACAACTTTTCTCACATTTTATTTAGTGCTATCATCAGGTCAAATTTTGTCCACTAGGGTGGTGAGAGTTAGAATGAAGACTTGGGGTTGCGTCCTGAGTCCAATGCGGGGTTAGTTTCAGGCAACAGAAGCACTTTGGAGAAGGTGAGGAAAAGATTATGTTTGGTTAAATGTCAATACCTTAAACATGTTCTGCCTTGTGCTTCAAGTTATTGTGGACACGAACACAGCCTACTAACTTTGACCATGTGCTTTGAGTGCCTAAACATAATCAGAAAGATAAATAATAAGTTGCTACAAATTGTAGGAAAACTAATGCTGGGCAGCACTAAAAATTTTTAATAGCAATTAATCGCATTGTTACGCGCAAAATTGAATAATGACTTCTAAATGAGTGTATTGCGCATTTTTTTGATTTGATTTTGATTTGATATATTTATTTTGAACATGTAAATAAATTAAAATTTTAAAAAATCAATGAAACAAAACATAGTGGTAAAAAACAAATGAACAACAAAGTAAAACTTCATACTTTCCAGTACTTAAAAGCCTGTATTTACATGTGCAAAAAGGAGTAGGAAGAAGTAAAACTTATGTACTCCTACCCCTGTATACCCTTACTACCATATTTAAGGAAATAACTCAAAATAATAAGCCTAAATAGAAAATAAATCTATAATCATGATCAATGATGAATTTAAAAAAAACTGCATTAACGTACGATAAAATAATTGTCTTCGTTAATGAATTAATGTGTTAACACGATACTGACGCGTGAAGATGCCCAACCCTAAGGAAAACAAAAGTGTCAGTGAACATTTTATTAATACATTCAGTCCCCAAACACCATAGAATTAAAAGCTATATTCAAAGGAAAACTTGTGTTTTATTCCTTAAACACATACTCTTGTTCCTAAAGTCCAGCATTAGGCTACTTTACCACCTCCTTGTGATTTTCCGAAAATGAAAAACAGTCTGAGAGAGCCGGGTCAGGAAGTGCTGGATAGCAAACCAGGCAGCACTTCCACTCGAGATAAACATTCTTACATGATGGAATGAGACACAACACTTAGAGCCAGTGAATACACTGAAACACTCCAGAGAGACATTCCAGTGAAAAGACTCTTCAACATGAGGGAAGAGCGTCTGAGCGTGTGTAACACAATTTAGTACAATAGGAAGAACATTTTCTCACAAAAAGACAGAGCCATCAACTGTTTCATAAAGCAGTGCTGTCCTTTGTTCAATTAAAACATCATAATGAATACACAGTGTGTAGATCGGGGGGTTATGCACGTTACTCTGCAAAATTAAAACAATTTCTGATCCAATCAAATGCAATCAGTGTCAGATAGAATGTTTTAACAAAGAGCAAACAAAGAAACAGTTGCAGGAAAGGATAATGCTATAAGTAAATTATAAATGAATGTTGCTCTGTGTTTGAAATTTAAAAACCAAGAATACGGTGCAGTGTTTTTGCTCAGTCAGTTTGGACAGAAAAAAACACAAACTTGTATTTGTGTGTGAGTCAGGCCGTCTTGGACAGATGTTTGGAGAGCATCTTAATGTTTCGATGCTGACATTAAATGCTTCTGTGTGACTTTCTTCACTTGCAGATTCAAATCCATGTCTTAAAAGATGTGCATGCAGCGCTTCCGAAACTGAAAAGTGACCTCTGTTATGCTAAAGGGCCCCACACCCCTACACCGGAGCAAGACAACCCAGACTCAAGGACAACTACAAACGATGCAGCATAGTTTGCAGTCATTTGGCATCTCTTTGTAGTTATTCGATTGACTCTCCAACAAGGACTGTTAAAAGTCACTTCAAACAGAGGCTCCCTTCATTAATCCATCCGTGCATTTCCTACCAACAGTCACTGTTGGTTTCTTTTCCTAATGATATTTTACTAACCTTAAACAAGGGGGAAAATGTCTCCAGGGCAAAATAAGAAAAGGCCTTGAGTCAGCCCTCATCTCGACCTTAATTTTTAAAACCAATCAAAAAAAGCTAGAAATCTTGCAATCATAGCCATGGACTATACCCTTTGACTGTCACGTCAAATCAATTCCAGATTCTTGTGATTACAGCCTCTTCTCAGGTCCCCCAAAAAAGCTCTAAGCACATTCATAATGTTTCTGCCAGAGTCCAAAGATAAAGACAAAGAAAACTGAACACATCACACCAATGGTCAGGCCTCTGCACTAACTTCCAGTGTGTCATACAATAGAGTTTAATTTATAGCTGCTTGTCTGACTGTCTTTAACCATATGTACCCTTTTAGCTTCTTAAATCATCTGGTAGCAGTGTGCTAACTGTTCTCTCAATCCAAACTTAACTTGGAGAAGCAGTATTTAGAACACTCCATAGTTACTATGTTCCCGAAAGTAACTTTAGTGTTTTAATACGTATGTGTGAAGCATCTATGAAATAAATTTGCTTAACTTTGGTAGTTTTAGTTACCTAAACATGACCAAGAGAAAACACTACTCCTGTCATCATGTATTGGTTGCCTCTTGCAGTTTCACAGCTGACCAGAGTCTCCTATACTTAAAAAGTCACGTGTCTCTTACACTGCTTTGACGCACATTTGACCGGGCGTTTTACACTTTATGACGCGTCTGTCACCCTGAAGCACAGGCACAGGAAACCCCGGCAATGACTTTTTTTTCATGTCATTAGAGGGTTTGAACTGAAAGTAGGCCAGCTATTTCTGACTCATTTTCTTTACTGCTAAAAGTCAGAAACACTGCAAGAAAGTGGAACACCAGAGTAGAATGGCGCGAGAGCTCTCTAAGTGTCTATGTGTGTGTGTTTGAGTGCTGATCCACAAGCCACTCTCACCGGTTCACTGAAGGGCCAACTATTTACATGGCATCGCTGCATAGCAGACAAGAGAGAGTAAATGTACTTTGTCTCCTGTCTGTCTTTAAAAGAAAAAAAAAACATTTCCTGCCCTTCTACTTTCTCTTCTTTTGATTGTTGTGTGCATGTACGTATGTCTGAGGCAGTGATGGAGAGAAGCAGAGAGAGGGGAACAGAAAAAAAAACAGTGAAAAAGAGAGATGAACAGAGCGAAACAGAGTGACAGAGCAAGGCAGTGGAGTGGCAGAGAGAGATAAACCTATGCTGCTTTTCACACAGTGGGCTGCTACCACTGCGTCTGCCGCCCAGAGTTGTTGATGTTAGTATTTTGAATTGGTGGCAGCAGGGTGCAAGACCACCACTGTGGGCACTGGCTACATCCAGTCCTACCAAGTATCTTTACCATATGCTGAAGAGTGTGCTGGAGACAAATGTTAAGTCCCATATTGACTCTATTTTAGCTGCGATTTGGTTTCCACTAATTCCACTCTGCTATGTTCTGCAGATAATCAGTAACTGTATCTGTCTGATGTTTGGTCCTGGGCAGGTAGGTTTACAAAGTTCTTTGCTGAAAGAGGCTAAAACTAATGTAATTTTATCCATTGTCAGTCAAAAATGTTTAAAGTCAAGGCACAAATTAGCAGTAGGACCCCATCATTAAGTAAGTAGGAGGTATTATGCTCATTTTCAGGTTCAGAATATTATTTAGGGTTTGTACCACAACAGGTTTACATGCTTTTAAATTTTTTTTGTTTCATACTGCAAATTGCTGCAGCTCCTCTTGTGTTAAAGGCTTCATTTTAGCTCTGGAGTGATACATCTTGTCTCTATCTTTGTAGGGAGTTGCGAATGCGAATGCGCAGTTCCTAGTTAAGGACTACTAGCCAATCAGAAGCAGAGAAGGGCGGGTCAGTGAACAGTAAACAGCTTCGATTCAGCTGTAGGCTACATGTTGCCGACGAGTTTGGCAACATGGACTGGAGCAAGAGTTTCAGAGTGGTGAGTTATTAATCTGTAATAAAAGTATTTTTCATCCATAAAGTTTTAACTGAGCTCTGTCTCTACATCACAGTAACAACTTTATGTCCACTGACTGCCTGGAGGATAGCTAGTGTTTGGAAGGGATAGGAGAGGTGTGTGCTGCAGCTCAGTGGTTTTTCACTGGTGTTTTTGAGTACTTGTTGGAGTAGCTGCTTGGCGAGCGTTATTTGAGGCTCATTTTGCTTTCATCCCTGTGATGTCACAGAGATGAAAGAGAAATGGCTGGACTACAAACGAGCTGTTTTCAGGTAGTTCAGAGCAGAGTTTTCTGTGGGAGATGGGAACTCCCTTTGGGCTGGGCTTTGGGCTTTTTCACTTTGCAAACCTGTTACATCACAAAAAAGGTACATAACTTAATAAAGGAGAGGGAAAAAGCCCAAAAGCATAACACCAGCTCTTTAATCAAACTATGAATTTAATCCAGCTGAGTCCTGCGCTAAGCATTATAATCTCAGTCTTATTATCCACAGAGCTGACAAAGCGTTGCAGCTCGAAGATTTTTGACTTCCCTTCTGAATATTTCTTGCTTTGTCTTCCGAGCCGTCAACATAGCACAGGCTCTAACTTTTTTGTATTCCGCTATTTTCTTAGAAACATCCGCAGAGAGCATAGGGGTGGAGAGGAAAGGAGAGGCCAAACTGGAGCGCTTTATTTGTCAACTCGCCGGGAAGCTCCCGCAAACTTCAGCCAATTAGTGGATAGCTGTAATACTCCACAGCTAGTGACATTTCACTCAAGCTACACACAAACAAACACAAACACACCTACACATGCACACAAACACACGCTGGGAGGTACACACATGCACACATGCTGTACATGCAAAGACATGACACATACAGAACTGTCCACTGAGATGCATACACATGTGCAATACATACACTACAAAAAGATGCATGTGTATTATTTAGTATACTAATTACTTATAGCTTAGCACAAACATGAACACAGACAGATTTGTCCTACTGCTATTTATCATTGTGGCTCATATCAAGTAGACAACTGGCTTTGTGTACGTGCTGCTGTGGGCTGCATGGCTGATTGGTCTAAATTGGCTCTGTGACAACTGTGGGTGAGTGTTTGTATCAGTCTGTGGCAATGGAGTGTGTGATGTGATGAGGCTGGGGTCACCATGAAAGGGCTCTTCTGCTCATCAGCATGAATGCCAAAGCAGACAAGCCCTCGGTACATGGTGTGAGATGAAGAGCGGGGTGGACGCCGAGGATGGAAGATGAGAGGACAGACACGTAACTGTGACACCTTGATATACAGAGTAGTTGCTATAAGTGAAAAACATTCGAGACGTGACTGGCTGCGGTCAATAGAGGGGGGTAGAGCGAGGAAGATGGCGGACATGATCACGTGGGTGCCTCGTCATGCGATGGTCAAAATGGCGGGCAGGCCCGAGAAGCATAACCAATGGGATAGGAACCTAAATGGAGGAAATTATCTATCTACCCTCACCAAGATGGCGTGGAGCACAATTTAAGTTAGGCTCCGCTGTGGGTTCCAGGTAGATATGTGTGTGGATGCGCATAAGGCGTGTGCGTATGTTAGTAAAGGGAAAGAGGAAAAAAAAGCCACACAAAGCAAGGTGCAGGATATTCTGATTGCTGCTGCTAGATACAGTAACTGAGCCGTTATCACTCAGGAACCTGGCAGTGACCTTTTATTCAGCAGCCATGGTACTGGAATTCAGTCTTGATAAAGTGCAGGTGTTGCTCCACATGTAGGAACAACACTAGTAAAGTAGTAGCCTACATAGGGTGCGACAGCAAAGCAAAAATCACAACAACGAAGCTTAGGTTACAACAACGCAGTGACAAACCTATCTCTGCCCAGACACAAGCCTCGAGATCGCTTTTTTTTCAACACGTCAGTCTGTGTACGTAATCTGGCGGAGTCCTGTCCAGCTTTGAGACTGATGCAGCCGGGGTACAGGCAAGTTTAACTGCACAGCTGATCCTTAGGTCCAGCAGTGGATAAAAAACAGTGGGGAAAACTTGTTGGAGAGAGAGAGAGAGAGAGAGAGAGAGTGGTAGCGGAATCAGTGGAATACATAACTACATAACAGGTATGAGATCAATATGTGATGTACTACGATCTTTTTGGGATCAAAAAAATGTGTTCAGCAAACACAAAAACTGTCTGTTTTTTTGTCCAGCGAGTTTAGACCTTCACCTAGGAAAAACATTTCTATTCTACTCTGACTTGTTCAAAGTTGTAGTGGAAAGGCACAAACAAAAGTGAAAGCCCGCCCACTTATGGGTCTGTTGACCTCAATGCCGCTCCACATTGGGCTCCTGGATGATTTAGGTTCAACTTAATTCTCACCCTCATGTTTGATATAATGAACCAGAGGGATTTTGGCACTGTGTCTTTGGTGTTATAAGCAGCCCTCTTATTTTTTTTCCAACAACAGAGAGGTTCCAACACCATAAACCTCATTAAGTCCTTTCATTCCTTCCAGTGCTTGGGTGCAGTTGAATGTATTTAATGTATAGCCACTCTATAAAATGAATGAGGGATTAGGAACCACAGCGCCTAGAGAATTTACTCAAGGTAAACATCTATGTTGGAAAAAATGAAGTGATGTCAATACGTCATGAGACACTACCATAACAGCTGCTAAATACTGGTATGATCTTATGATAAAAACATTTTGAAAAAAAAAAAACCTGACATTTTTTTTTAAATGCTAGAAATGTACCAAAATAATTCATAGTCCAAGAACAAGTAAGATAACACACTGGAGATTAAAATGAATATCTGTCAATTCATATCCAAATATAGACATGTGCTTTTCATTTATTTTACATTTTACATTCCTTAACAATAATGCTAAGTATCTCTTAATTATAATACCTAAGAAAGTGATTCTTGTGCATGAAACATTAAATAAGTAAATGAATGTAATTGTCTCCTTTGTCATCTAATATAATCCTAATCCTAATCCTATAATCTAATCTAATACTATAACACTAACATTTACATTAATTCTACTAGTTATTCTCCTTTTTCTTTTTTCTTTTTTACACAAGCGCACATGTTACGCTCACAATAAAATTCACAGCATGCAGAGGAATGAGCCAGGCAGGAAGTGCAACATTGTTAGTTGCCTGTAGACAGTGCAAGGGTCATCTCTCTGTATGCGTTGGGATTTAATCAGCTTCTTGTCACGGCTGCTTCGTGGACAATGCTTCTGCTCACTGAGAACCTTTTCTAACATTGGCTTTACCGAAGAGCATAAGCACATTTTATAATAATCCTCTAAATATCTCTCATCTTGAATTTCTAGTTGGTGATAATAAGCTTTTTTTGTTGTTGTTGAAAGATCCGCTGGACAAAGTCACGCAGCAAATTGCTTGCCAAATTCAAACCTGGTTGGACATAATTTACTGTGAGCGCCGCGGAAATCTGGAGAGAGTGCTAATCTCTTTAGTGATGCTTTGGTATGTTTGCAATAATGACATTGCCATCTTAAATGTAATATTAGAGAAATACATGTCCTACATTTCAAATGGTTGAGAGAAAAGGAGGGAATGTGAAGAAAGGTGTTAGGCTGAGGTAAAGAAAGTGCAGTAATAAATACCAATAGAAAACAGCGTCAAATGAAAAGAGGATGGGGCTGGTTGAAACTGAGGGCAGGTGTAGGGTGGAGGAAGGGGAGTACAGGGATGAGAAGCAATAAAGAAGCATGTGGCTTCAATATATAACAGTGATGGTGCTCCTACTGAGAGAAGGCAAAGAGAGATGAGGGAGGGAGAAGGAGAGGCGTAAACCTGTGAGTGAGATATAACTGGCGTTGGAGACAGACCAATATACTGTATCAGGTTAGACAGTGAATAGGGTGAATGTGTTCTGGTCATTAATTTGCTAACTGGTGTTTGGCAACCTTTAATGTGCACAGGTTCCACAGAAGTATGAAATTGCAGTATCAACAATTTTGATCTGTAAGAAGTGATTTGAACTCTACTTTTTTTCCCCTCAGACCTTGAAGACACTACAGTGCTTCAGCTGTGTACTGTTTATACAGTGTTCTGTAAATAAAACCTTCTGCTCCAGTCAGAACCTCTTCCATTTCTTTGTATGTTCAGGACTCATTTGCAAGCACATCAAGAAGCAGGTAGAGAAACAACAAAAAAGAAGAGCGTTATTGAAACTGAAATAAATTAATAATGCATCGTTATTTATCACACATCAACTATTTACCATCTTTTCAGTACATTTTTTAAAACAAAATCTTAACTTATTCTGTTTTTTATCATCATAAATCGAACATGGCTGGCTTTTGAACTGTTGGTTCGACAAAAGCTAATTGAGAATTACACCTTGGACTTTGGGGAAATAAAGGTTTTTTCACTGTGTGTGACATTTTAAAGCCAAACTATTTATCAATTTTTAAAAAAGTATTGACAGAATAATTGCTAATAAAAAAATTCCCATCCAAACATGTCTAATGTATTAGTTGTCACAAATTACACATGAGTTAAACTGCATAGTGAAACCTTCCCCTTTTACCAGGTGAATGTGAAAAAAAATATTTTTAATGGACTTTAATTAACTGTTAGTTTCAGATTTTTCTAAAGTTACTGAGTCATATATTCATGTAAATTCCAGCACTGGCTAAAATGTTTGAGATTTAGTAATAGAGTGAGTTGACATTAGTCAGGTGATAGATTTAGTGATGGATTTGTGGCGTTTCATAAAGAAGGAAATTAAAAATACACATGGAAAGAAATGAAACTGTGGTAGAAAAGAGGACGCAGAAACACAAGGTGCAGAAAACAAGTCTTTAGTCATGACCTTCTTCTAGGTCATGAAATCTTGGCAGATACAGAACTTAACTGGTTGGTAAGTATTTCCGCTGCTTATATAGGACACTAAATAATGGCACAGTTGAGGGTTTTTGCCTACCAAAGCAGCTAATGCAACTGACAGACATAAAATCCTAAAAGACTTATAAAACGATTACCACAGGCTGGTGGTTAGTATTAATTTCAAGCTCTACTTGCAGTGTTTTGATATTTAATATCTGTGATGGCTGCCAGGAATTTCCCAAGTCAACAAGCTTCCGTAACATGACAGTCTAACAACCGCCAGAGCAGAGGATCAGATGGAGCAGCCTGTTGACACTCTCTGGCTCCTTCGGTAATAAAGCCGAATGATGGCTAACAGCAAGACACAATTTCAGCTCAGCGGTGGAAAATAAAGCTGTGTAATGAAAGCACAGATGTAATCTGCACACTGTCTGCTGAAGGAGAGGAGGAGAGACAGCAGAAGAAAGATAGGGGGAGAGAGTCATTTCTTGCAGATCAATAGAGAGATGAAAAAAATGTGTTAATAGCGCAGTTTTTGGTGACAGGGAGGAGTGTTTGCAATTGTTGCTTTTTCTGCAGGAATGCATGATTCATCAAAACGTGTTGTTTTTTTTTTGTCCTTCATGTTTGTCACGCTGTTCCGTCTTCTGGATGGAGTGCGTTTATATTTTATTAAGATTTGATAAACCAGTCAGACACTGAGCTGACGATAAGGACATATTAATGTCTAATTAAATGTGCAGCTTTTTTTTTCTAATTCCAGGCTTCACAGAGAGAGGACAATAATTTCATTAAAGAGGGTAACTGTGTTCTCCCAAGCGGCCCTGATGTGAAGTTTTGATGTTAAAGTTCAGCTAAATAATACCCTTATACACTGACCCCATACATTGACCTCCGTTACTCACGTCAATCCAGCATTGATGAGATTTGGAAGTTATGACGGCATCAATTTCAGGGTATGAAGTAAGGGATGAAGAAGAGCTCTCCATCCGAAACAAATCTATGGTAAAACCTGCTCAACAGAATCAAATAATCAGCAATACATCAATTTTATCCCCCTGCGATGATGATGATGGCCACGTGACCAGGGCTGGGCTGATAGCAAGTTCGCTTGGTTCCACTTGTTATTTCCCATGTTTACACGCAGACCACGGCAGCAACCTGATTAAACTGAATACTATTTTGGACCCAGGCCAACCGGGATCCCAGGTGGGGTCTTTATTAGTAGGAACTGAGTAGACCTGTGGAGATATATATAACTTTTTTCTCCAATCCTACCAGGACTGGGACACACCGTTTTCAGCGTAGCAGAAAATACCAGAGTGGACGGGGTTACCAGTGTAGGAAGTTGATTTTTAGTTTGGGCGACTCTAAATTGCCCTTAGGTGTGAATGTGTGTGTGAATGGTTATTTGTCTCTGTGTCAGCCCTGTGATGAACTGGCGACTTGTCCAGGGTGTACTCCGCCTCCCGCCCAACGTCGGCTGGGATTGGCTCCAGACCCCACTGTGACCCTGCATGGATAAGTGGTTGAAGATGACAGATGAATGCTCATATGGTCTATTGCCTCCTAGATGGCTCCTAGATAGGTTTGTAGGTTGTGCTTTATTGAAGGCTCTTCATTAACGCTGTACCTGTGTTTGATGTTTGATGCAAAAGATAGTAACATCAAAAACAATGAGCTAATACCTTTTTTTTTCTTCTGTTGATTAGACGCCTACTAGTACAGGTAATTTCCTTAAAGTGAGGGAACAACTGTGTATTGCAATAATATAACTGAAGTAAGGGAATGGCCATCTCACTATGCTGAGTTTTGGGAAATGAAAAAACTTGTTCTCTAATTTTTTGAGTGTTCTGCGATTCTATTATCTGGTATCATGTTGTATTACATGGCATTGAATCAGATTACATTATTATTTACTCACCTCCCCGGATCCATTATTTTGTCCTCCACTCCTCTGCTGTCTGCCTGCTTCTTTAGTTACTCCTCTGTTTGTGTGTCCTTCCCCTCTTTTGCTTTCTCTCCCAGCGTTTTTTAGTAGCAATATATGGGTCAGTCAGCTATGATGAATTAAAACTATGTGTGTGTGTGTGTGTGTGTGTGTGTGTGTGTGTGTGTGTGTGTGTGATGTATTACAGCATTGTGTCTATGTGTGTGTGGTATGTGTTTGATATATTAAAACAGTGCGTGCGCTGCATCCATCTCAGCCAGCCATTCTGCGCCTTCCATAAATCACCATCAGTTTCACCCTCATCCAGGCAACCTGACAGGAGATGCCACACTACAGCGTCAAAATGCTGGATGTGTGTGTGTATGTGTGTGTGTGTGTGTGTGTGTTTCAGGGTGTGTGTGGGGAAACCACCAGCGACTATGTTAATACTGAAAATGAATGCTGGAAAATCTGAACTATTTTAAGACCTTTTTCGCAAAGAAGTAAATAAACGTAATAAACATTAATGTATTTCCAAGTTCAAAACAGCCTCTAATTGACAGGGCTAAGGTCTTGCAACACAGGGAGAACGATATTTTGGGTTTAATAACAAAGTCGATTTAACTTTTAGGTCTACTTAAAAAAATCACTCCATGACTATGTGTTATCATCCAAGAATTACAGCCATGCTTCATTGTAATGATGGCTTTTTAAGAAAAACATTAAGAAGGATTGAGGGCAGTAATCCGATATAGTGCATATTTAAATAAAAAGGACTGTTCACAAGGAACTGTGTTCTATTTGACTTTCATCTTTGCTTTGGTAGAACGGGGTCTTACATTGACTGGATGGATCAAAATAAGATTTTAACATATTGGATCCAAGAACAATAAAAATAAAATCTTAAGATTAAACATTTCGCTGCCAAGAATTTCCAATAAAAGGGAGGAAAGAGAAAGTGATACATAAAAGATGAGAAAAAGAAAGAGACTTTTTTTTTTTTTGAAATTCTTGAACTTTTTAGAATTTAGGTCATTCTAAGTAGTGGTGGGTATAGTATTCAGTGATTCATTATTTTATGGGTCTGGATGTATTTGGTGCTAATTATAGAGATAGAAAATGTGATTCGCACAAGAAATAAATTGTATTCTTCTCTTATTTTAAATGTAAAAGTTTATTCTTCATAAGTGTTGTGTGCTCTGCCGTAGAGACATTCTGCCTTTTTTTTACAACACATTTTGCAGCTCTCAACACACAACAATAAATATTCAATCATATTACTCAACCCCTAATTTGTAGTTCAAACTGTGTCAGGCTGTGTTCTTCTTACACTGGGAGCTTTCAGTGGAATACATACTGAGCTTGATCTGAGGTCCCAGTGAGTGACGGTAACGAAGGCTCTGGTCAGCTCTGAATGTACACTTTCCTGGAAAACACAATATGCTGTGTCACTGTTCATTTTGACTCAGCATATCTTTTAATTGCCGAAAATAACAGATTTAAGATGCACAGCACTGGTAAGACAGAGATGGCCCATTTCAAAAAAGCTTACACCTACGGAGAACTGAATATTATACAATGAAATACAAGTACACTTTAATCCATGATTTAGTGTACAGATTGTACACAAAATGTCAAAGACATTCTTTAATCTGAGAGTGGCTTTCCAATCCAGTAAAAGGGTTTATAGTGCTATTTCATTGTGTAAAAACACTAATCCACACACACACACACACACACACACACACTGGAACACCTCAACACCTGGTCTGTATGAGATGGCAGTTGGTCACAGATGTGCCCATCTGGCTTCCACTCTCACTGTGTGTTTATCTGCATTTGCTGAATGTGTTAATGTGTGTGTGTGTGGGCACTTCTGCCTTCCTAAATGTGTGTGTGTGTGAGTGAGTGAGTGAGTGCCATAAAAGAACAGCGAGTCCCAGAACAGAGCGGGATCACTCCACATTAGTAACTTCCTGAAAAACACCTGGGGGCTGGATTAGGGAGTACAAGCATTTTAAGCGCGGGAAAAGAGGAATCTGGCATGAGATTGTGTCGTCGGAGTGTTAGACAAAGGGAGATAAAGAAAAACACGGTAAAAAGAGGCAGAGGTACTTTTTCTGGCTTACCGTGGCAAACGTATAGCCGGTGAACTAAATTGTACATGTGTGCACAATGCACTCTTAAACCAAAGGCTAACACAGGGCCATAACAATCATATCGTAGAATCTTATGACTGTCCAAGTGTATATTTTTTATGTAGAGCCAGATGCAAGTGAAAATGTTATTTTAATATCAAAATAGCTAACTGAGCTTTGCACAGCTGTAACTGGGCGTATGCACGCTGAGAGTTTTCTAGTTTTAAATGGGTCAGATTGTATTCTTTTTATTTTGACCATATACATTTGGATATACGATCACACTTCTATAATTTCCTAAGAAACTCAGGATCCTTTTATAACACTAGTTCTGGCATGGAACAAGGGTGAAGATGCAGGAATTCACATCCTCCGTCTTGTGAGATGTTCTTCCTCAGAATATTTGTTATATATATATATATATATTGTCTCAGATCAATTTGTTAGAGGGATAGTTTGGGTTCTCCCTGACGCCGTAGTTAGATGAACTCCTAACCATTGGAACCACCTGAGTGATAAAGTACGTTTGTGTCCACATATTGTATTTTGCATGTTCTGTTCTTCAGCTTTTTCTTGGCAAAGCCTGGTGAAGATCCCCGTTATTATAATAACAATAATAATAACTCACTGAGAGCTATGTTTCCAGTGTGCAGATGTGTTTTATGACTTCTGCCTTCAATTTGTTTCCGATCCACCATGTTGTTATCACTCTTTGCTGATACAAGAGCACTAGCTGCTGAGGTTAGATGTCCTGCAATTGCTGATTTCTCAGCCAGCTGTTGGCTTATGTAGCCAAAAATGAACATCAGCAAATAGGATCGCAGCTAACTCATCTACAGCCATAATGCAACATGAAATACTATTCCTTGATGTTCTGATCACTCACGCTTCCAATTGAAGTGAATTAGCTCACAGTGTACTGTGTGTGCTAATGCTGTTCACTGCTGCTCGGTTTTTGTCCGACAGGCCCCAGCTGTCGTTGACTGAGGGTTGAACAAGCAGTGACTTGCAGGACAAAATTAACCGCCTTGTTTCCGTGGCTCACGGTAAAATATTTTCGTTAGCTTGGCCCCATTTGCTGCAGTTAATTTTTGTCTGGCAAGCAATCAGCTGGCCTCCAATCAGTGTGGCCCCTCCTGCCAGGGGCAAATCAGGGAGAAAGAATCCAAACCCCCTTTCTGTGCAGCTCCATTGTCTTTATTAAGCGCTTGTCTGTCAGCAGCTCTCCTCTCTTCTTCTGTCTTTCTCTTCTTCTGTCCTTTGTCTGCTTTTTCACCAGATCACTACCACCTTCTCCCCTCCATCCTTTCTTCCATCATCATGTTCATCCATCCTGCCTCTGCATTCCTCCACCCTCCCTCCATCCTTTCCACTAAACACTGCAAATCCCTTCCTCCTTCTCTCAGCTTTCTTTCCTATGTCTCCTCTTTCTCCCCCCTTTTTAACCTCCACCCTCTCTACCTTCTGTCATTTTGCTCCATTCGAGGTCAACCTCTCCGTCTGTCTCTGTCTCTGTGGTGGAGGACGGAGAGGGGGGAGGTAGGTGGCACTGAATCGCCCTCCTTCTCTCTCTCATCTCATTAAGATGGCTGTCAGAGCACACTGCAATTACCAAAGTCGCCACGCCACTACTCCGCCCTGCCTCTGTGTGTGTTTGCATCGCTGTGTCCATAAAATATGGCTGCCTTGTGATGGGATTAGGGGGATGTTGTGATGACAGCGTGTGCTCTTAGAATTTGAAGCTCTTAATTATACATTTCTCCGGATTTTTATTCATAATCATAATATATCATCAAAAATGTTATGGGGAATGCATAAACAGAGATTGTGTGGCTGCATGGGTGCGGCCACCCCCAGGGGCCCCGTACATAGGCCGTACAGTTTAGCTCTGTTGATGTGGGCTGTGTGCGTGTGTGCTGGCAAAATTCAGCTCTTATCAAATGAAACAGTCTCTTCATTCCTGGTTTCAATGGTAAACCACCACAAGAATGATAATTACCAACATAAACAGCCAGATTCTAAGGGGACACGTTTTAATAAACACAAATCGTAAAGTAACATTTCTATTTCAAACAAATGTGCTAAAGTTATTAGTACATTTTTAAAAAATCCCTTCCCACTCGTGCATCATGGGAATTCTGAGGGATTTCTACGTTCTTCAAAGCTCTCTGTGGATCGCTTTGGTTCATCGTCTTGACGGGTACATCAAGCAACTACCACGGGAGCATTTCAGAATAAGAGTGTTTTGCCTGCTGGATTTTGCAGACACTTTTATATTTTGTTGATTTGGTGATTAGCGCTTGCTTTTTGTGCTTCTACTATGATTCAGTAGCTCCGTAGTAAACCAGTTTCTTTTTTGTCTGATTTAGCTGTGTTTATTGTTGATAAATGATCAGTAGTCTTTACCAGATATTTTATTTTGAAAATTGACCAGTTTCTGTGCCGTTTCTGTGTCTGACTTCCTGCCCAGTTCATCTGCTCTGTGCTGCTTGACGGCGGATGCATGAGAACAAACATTTAGTAGAATGGCTGCGATCAGCAGCGACGCAGACTAACTCAGTGGACTTTTGGAGTGAGTCCTGGGTCATGTAGCTCCGCCCCCGGGTGAATGTGAACGCCTCTAGTTCTTTAAGGCTTCTGGAACTCTAATAACAAATCTGCACACACAGAAGAATCACAGCCATTTCTACAAAAGTGTGCAGATATTACGCATTATATACATTTAGGTAAGTGTGCGTTTGGAACATGTGAAGAATAACCATGACTAAAAACGATAAAGCCATTTATCCATCTTTTCTTCCTGACAACGATCCTGTGCTGACCTTTGAACCTAAGTTTCACTGACCTTTGTCAGCAAAGCTCACAGATTCATACGGCGTGTTTCTAAATTTAACTGCATTTTTTAATTACTCAGTGAATCATTTAAATGTACGAAACAGATAAAACATGATAATCACAGCATCATTACCCAAAGTAATGTCCTTCACTGCTGTTTTTCAGATCAACAGACCAAAACCATTACTTACAAAATTAATATCCTATTATAATTTATATTTCAAAAGAACGAGATCAAAGCTTAAAATCCTCACTTTTGAAAACCTGGAACCACAGAGAATCAGAAATATAATGAAAGCACATCATTCATGAAATCATCATCATATTGAGAGCAAACTATAACCAGACAAAATATGAACCTTCAGATCAAACAACCTTGTTTATTAGAAAATGTGTAGACCTTTATTTTCACATTTTGACTGGTAATTAGAACAGTTCATATAATGTATATAGATTATCAAACTTGAAAATAGCTAGAAAGTCACAATTGTTATTAACAATTGTTTGCTAAGAATTAGCTCTCACAGCCCCGCCAGCAGATTATGCGATGAACAAAGTGGCACAAGAGACTCATTTTTTGCAATTACGTGAACACTGCTTTGGAAGGTAGTTTCCCTTTTTGACACTCTTAAAGACTGGTGGATAATACAACAGGTGAGAGTGTGATAGCGTGGTGGGTGATTGAAACATCTTTAAATGGATGGTAAATGGACGGTATTTGTATGGCGCCTTACTAGTCTTCCAACAACTCAAAGCGTTTTACACTACTTGTCACATTCACCCCATTCACGCACGTTCACTGACATAGTCATCAGAAACTGATACATTCACACACAGCACAGCACAGCACAGCCAGAAAGAGCCTGGGATTGAACCATTGGCCTTCTGATTAGTGGACGACCTCTCTACCAATCTGCAATTGTGATACACTAATAAATGTAATAACTGAGCATTATATAATTACTGCAAGTGGACCTCTAAATGCACCATTAGCAAAATGCAATATGGCAGGACAGAGAGTTGATGGTCTGCTGGCTGTCTCCCTCAAGGCTCAGGAATCAGTCAGGGGAGATGAGCTAGAGCTCAATCAAAATAGAGTTTGCTGTTCCTCTGAGTCCACCCATCTAAATAATCTCCGTCAGGCAGATTTGGAGGAAACAGATTTTAATGTGTATCTTAGTGTAGGACGAAATACGCCAAGAGTGTTGTGTTGGGGATCAAACACAGATGATGGCGACTGTTGGTTACTCGGGCAACACCACGTCATGTACATAGATTCTTTCTTATTCTCCTCTTTATTTTGCAGATGCAAACAAGCTTTTAAACGGGACTGTTATACACTCCCACTATAAGCAAAAACTCACAAATCCAATTTAAGCATTGTTAAACACCCTAATTGATGATGTAAATTGGCCATTTAAGAAGGTCCCAATGAAATTCATGAATATTTGTATTGATAGTATGCAATGGACTTGGATTTTAAATAAATTACCTCAAACATAATGGGTTTAGCTTCCATTTCAGGATTGAGCGGGAGTGATCCTTCTGTGCGTCTGGGTTTGGAGCCAGAGCCTTGACTGAGTCAGCGGTTCATTGCGAGTTTCATCTGGTTGTACAAGGTATACAGGCAGCTCAGAGAAAAGTGTCAGCGAGAGAATGAGATGGAGAGCTTGATGAAAGAGATTTATTTTGGGTTGAGATTTGATAACGTGTATTCAGTCTTCCCTCCAAAGTCCTCTCTGCCAGGCTCTGCAGATGCTGTGTGCTTCTTTTTTTTTTCTCTCTCTCCTCTTTCATAATTTCTTTTCAATCAGTTCCACCTGCCTTCTGTGATGGTGCTGAGATAAAATATTGGGCCAACCCAAGCCTCTAAAGTCGTTTATAGAGACACGGTACAATTCAGCTCTAAGGCCCGAGATAAAACACTGAAGAATTGCAACGTGCAAAGATATATCAAAGAATCACCGCAGCCTGTTGGTACACCAAACCACTGGACTGATGCAGCATTCAGATCACATGGACGGCTCAGCTTTAAGATGCTGTAAACCATTTTTGACTGCCTGATATATAAAAATACCATATCTCATACCATTAAGTACAGAGAATGATAGATCAGTTTCATGTAAAACACAATTCAGTTGTAATTATCATATCCCAAATTGGTAAGACGTTGACTACAGTCGTTCAGCAACTTTTGTTGGAAAGAATAAAAGAAATGATGGTCGGAAAGATGCATCCATCACGGTTAATGATGGAGTTTGATCATTAATGTCATCCACATGATTTACTGTCAAAATGACTCAGTGTTTGAAAGACAATAACAAAGAGATAAAACTTCATTGTTTGATTCTTTAATTGTAGCTTTACAATAGCGATTGAAAGCTGAGGTGAATAATATTTTCAAGTAACATTCGCCCCCACCTCCACCTCCCCATCAGCCTCGGATGCAGCACAACATGGCCACAAACAATGGGGAAAGAACAACAGAGGACAGCTAATCATAGTTGGTGTGTTCAAAAGGGGGAAAAGGGAGAAAGCCATCTGTTGGTAATGGTGCAATGAGCGGGCGCCAGCTTGGAAATAGCTCCAGTGCTGAAAGGCCCACTGCATTGAAACATATATTTATACCAATGTTGTTGTTGGCTTATTTATATCTTATTGTGCCTGGATTACACAGGTACGTCTGGTGGGATTACCTGATGCTCCTTGCGTGGTTACTCACAGAACTCTATTAAACTATCTCTCCCTACGCAATCACAACATAACACAAATTACAGCTCCACACTTTACAGCACTTAAATTTACATCACAGCAGCTAGCACAAAAATTTCAACATAATAAGTATTATAGCTGAAAGAATTCGCCAACGGCTGCATGGGCGTCCTCCTGATACAGACCCAGCTGTGCGTGCTGTGCACTCTGCTAAATCAGCCTGATGGAGAAAAGTGTCAACTTATCAAGTGTCTTATCAGCCTCTCAAAATAGGGTCACAACAGACACGAACATCCAATCATCAGTACAAGATGCCATAAATCCAAACTATTACATTCACTGCAGGTGTTTATTTACTAGTGGGACGTTTTCTTCATCGATGAAAGAAATGATCAGTACGCTTACTGCAAAGCGTCTTCACAACATAGGTGTCATTTACACTGGGGACGCTGGGGACATGTCCCCACCACTTTTTGAAATGGCTGATTTTGTCCCCACCACTTTTTTTAAAGCATGATTTCTTAAGAAAACATTCTGAAATATAGCTTGCAGTTAAATAACAAATGAAATTCCTTTAGAAAGATTTATTTGCACATGAAGAAAACATGAAATGCTGTTCAAATATAGAAGAAACAGATGTGCCTTGTCCAACTTAAGCTAAAAAACAATGACCCAAATATGTGCAGCACCAATCAGTAACTTTAACAACATCGTTTCTTTTTGGTTTAAGTTTTCCATTCTCTCCCTTTGAACATGACAAAAGAGGAGGGAAGACTAAATCATACCTACGTATGTGTTGCCTCAGCAGGGATGATATTACACGAGAAAAGTGAAAGCAGCACAGAATGACTGAGAGCTGCAGTGACTTAGATTCTATTATATATTTTGTGATGTCATGTGCTACCTGAATTTTGCATTTCCTTTTACATTAAAAAAACATTTCCACCAAAACTGGTGCAGAAACTTTGATCAGAAAGCAGGAAATGAAGTGTTGAATGATCAAAATTTCCTGGGGGAGGTCGCCCCCAGACCCCCCCGCTCTTATATCTCGACATTGAGGATATCTTTAAAACACTTTTTAAGGATCTCTTCGTCTCGTGTGTCTTGTGATATCTCGCGAGCTAATTGTCTCTTCACAACCCTAATCGGAGCCCCTATGTCCCCACCACTTTTTAACACAAAGTGACGCCCTTGCCTCGCAACCACATCTTAAAGGAAAAATTCTGCACCAAAGCTGAATCCTCCTGCATGCGAAACCGTGCCAGCAGTGCCTACATGTGCCTACATGTGCCTACATGTGCCAGGATGCATTGAGTTTCTGATGCTCACGCCCACCTAACGGGCTTCCATTTAACAACAATGCTTATGGCCGTTGAGTTAGCCTGCAGACCTGCAGACATTTAAACTCACGTGGCCTTTTGCGGCTGATATTGTGTGCAGTTGCACAGAGTTGCTAAACACCAGTCTTCAGTGTTTAAGTCGTGTCGAGCATAGAAGAAATGAAAATTAGACAATGTCCCTGCAACTTACTTTGTCCTCCCCAATGCCTTCTCCATTTGTTACATCTTTATCTTTCTTTCACTGCTTCCTTCTTCACTCTTTGTCTACCTTCTCTTTTCTTCCCTTAAGGCCTTACTTTTGTTCTGAATCCATTGTTTTTCAAACAGTAGTGTTTGAACCTTCAGCTAATGAGTGTATTTAATTGATACCATATAATGGAGAAGCATTTCCTATGTGTTGCATTTGTAGCAGCCGTCTTTTTAGTTTTCCCTTGTGGAGGCTGAGGCTTATGTAATGTTCTATAATGGAGATATAGACGGCTCTGCAGGTGTTGTAGTGAGCATTGTCGGGCTTCTAGTACTGTGGTACTAAAACTGCTGTTTCCAATTCCATGTGATGCTTATCTGCTGCTTTAAACAAATACTGACTGATTGAATGAGTAGAGATATCTAGTATGCATAGGTTTGGGCCAATAACCAGAACCAAAGTGTGAATAGATATGTATATCAAGTGGGCTATTTATAACATTATAAAAGCAGGGCATCTCTTTGTTTAAAGACCATTTTTGAGACTTGAAAAGGTTTTGTTTTACCCATTTCTTCTCTATCAAATGTGTGTTCACCTAGTGTGCACATGACATAGTTGCGCCTAGATGTGCAATGTTTCTGCACAAGACCCACCAATTTTCTCAGACAGTGTTTCCATTTTGAAACACTTGAAAATCTTTTCTCGGGGGGAATGATGAAGCATCTGAATTGTACGAGTTATCCTCAGCGCTGATGAAAGCCTGTCCAGGTGGTAAACCCTATCTCTGAAAGGGAGGAGCAGGGCTAGTGTATTATTGATAAGGATTATCGTGTTTTGCTCTTTCCACATTTTCAGTCTTTATGGGCCAACACTCTTGCTCACTGCTCTTGCTTTTGAAAGTGGGCACTGACAAGAACAGTTTACAGTTATTGTATATAAGGTCAGCTCAGAATATGCCCCTGCTGATCGCATGGGAAAAAATATGAAAGCTATTAATGAGATGGTCCCCCCAAATTATAAACTATTCTTCTTAGATTTTAGCGTGATTTTTCTTCCATTTTTACTAACTTCACTAACACACAGAAACCACAAAAATGTAAAATAAATGATTGAATTATCAGTAGAATATCTTTATTGTAAATAACTGTACACAGCTGTGTCTTATTTTTATTTCCATAATTGTATTTGCTGTCACCAGTGGGATCCAAGACATTCAATTTTAGTGTAATGCACTGTCATCAGATCTAATAGAATGAACTCAGTCATTAGCTGCTAGCTCTTTTTGCTGCTCCTGAGAAGGACAGCACAGCTGCAGTAATCTGCTCTTTTACAAAAGGAGCTTGCCGTCTCTGATGTGTTGCAAGTTAACAAGTAAACAAACAGGAAACAGAAACAAACCGAGCCGAGAGGCCAAGCAAAGTCCTGCTGTGTTTCCATGGTGACCCCTTAAAAGCACTCTTCGCCAGAACCTTTTTTCCACTTGATTTGCAATGCAAGCAGTGGATGTCAGGGTGCTGCGACTTCACTTTGCCTGCATATGTGTGTGTGGATGACTGACACCTCAGCGAGACAAAGGAGGGAGGTTTAGTCTAGAACTTGGTAAGTCTGCTGAGGAAACCTTTTGTCACTTCTGACATCTTCAGTTAGATTGGGGCTTTTTAACCATCTGCTTTCTTTGAATTCCCTTTGCTGTGTTAAATTACTCTGCTGTGAGAACTGCATGGATGAACAGGTTTGCTTGTACTTGTGCACATTTTCTATGAATTCTTATTGACTTTTTTTGACAACACCAATAACAAAACCATGTCCGCTCTCATTCTGCAACCTGACATGTTGACAGACATGCAGGTTTATTCTCTCTTTTCACTTCCGCCATCACTGCCTTGGTAGAGTTTACTTTATCTTATTTGCCAGCGCCTTAAACGCAAACTAAACACCCTAATGAGGCAGCCCAGTCTTCCCTGCTTTACATCGGTTAAAATTGCCATTTAAGCCCCACTGGCTTCTGATATTAATGCAGACAATTGTCAATTATCAGAGATTTGATCCCGTGCATATACTGTAAGCAGACTTCATTCGTTCTTCAAAATCTGTAATCAGAGGACGCTCAGCTCGAGATCTCCACAGTCACAGCCAGTGAAATATTGTTAAGTATTTCATTAAGCATATGTAATCTTCAAACGGCATATTTTCATCACAATCCTAAATAGACGTTCAAACAATGGCCAGCAAGAACAAATGAAGACCAGTGCTAACAATGGCCAGGCTACAGAAGATGCAGGTGTGGAATTATTATTAATGTGAAATGTCTGTTGATTTCAAACAGATTGAATAAAAATCGTTCCGATTTAAAAATTAACGATACTAAACACTTCTTTAAAAAAAAATTTGCATCAGGCTTTCATAATAATTTGACGGGTCATAATAACCTGTCTCTAATAAAAACTTGTTGCAAATAAAGGCAGTGTTTCGTTTGCAGTTGAGGTAAATAAAGAATATATACTGTGAGAATCCAGCATACCGTCCTCGTATATGTGGCATTCTTGACAACTTGAAAAATAAAAGACCATCAGATGTTGATGGAGCTCTACTTGTTGGCTGGGCAATGTGCATTCAACAGAGGAGACGTAGGGGAGGGATGAAAGACAGACTCTAAGCAATGCTGCATGTCCTCTTGAAAACAACCTTGTTGCATGAAACATATGATGGGCGTTGTGGTAGCACTTGCCTTCAGAGATGATGAGAACACAACCGGTGGAGAGACATAAGGGGGAAAACTGGCAATGCCGAGTGGAGGGGAAGAATATATCTGCGTGAGGGAAGAGACTGAGGAAGTGAGAAGACACGAGGACATCTAAAAGTAGATAGAGGGGTAGAGCGAGGGGTGAGGCAGATCTAAACAAGGCAGAAATGATAGAGGGAGAGAATCATCGCTTATTTATAATCTCTGTTATTCTCTGCCTTGATTCAGGCTCAGATCATACATTAGATCTCTCTGAAACAAGCCATGTCTCCTCTCCTCGCCTCTCAGACTCAGCGTCTATCTTTAGCTGCCATCACTGTCACCCAAATAGACTGTCTCTCTATATCACTCTCTCTCACACAAACCTCTGCTGGGGTGGGGG
>JAPMOB010235541.1:6833-56704 GCA_029875015.1 Lepomis gibbosus
GTTTAAGGGGAATCGTCAGGGTTAATATCCCTAGGGTAATCATATGAAACAATCCACATTTAAAAAGTTGGAACAACAGAATTGTTGACACAAATATCCTAATACAGATTCAATTAATCAACTCATTGTTTCATCTCTACTTTGAACTGACATTCAGACCTGTTGGGTATAATGTAACTGAAAATATCTAATTAAATATTTAACTGTATAAATAAAATGTGCCAAGTCTAAATAATTACAACTTTTTAGAGACCTGTTTATCTATTTGCTATGGCCATATTTGCAACGGTTTTCACATTCCCTGATAAATAAAGAAAAGATATTTTTTATTATATTTATTTGACTTTATTTAAGTTAATATAACTTGGTCAGTTATGGAGTTGCAGCCCCTGGAGGCTTTAAGGATAAATAATTTCACTTTAAAAAGTGCCTACATCGTCGGAAATAACTTGATAATGTTAGATGAGTTATGTCTTTCATATTTCATAAAGTGACCTACAGGTTGAATAACGTCTGATAAACGTCATCCTCAGGAGGAGCTGCTGCCTGCAGTGACTTAATTAGTGTCCCAGCTGCGCAGCGCCTCGTGCCACCTCACCTGACAGTTAATTAACTCTGGCCGGCTAGCTGCAGCTAAACTAGCTAACATGTCCCCATCTACAAACACAGGGTCGTGAATGTTAATAACATACTTTTAAATTCTGTAATGGTCTCTGAGGAGCTGTGCAGCATGGGGAGCCTGACCTCACAGGAAGGGTTATGAGCTTTAAATGCTTCCAAAGTTTTCTTTCAAAAGGTTACAAAATGACAGAAGAAGTTGAGTAAAGCCTGCCTTTGGTCGCCTCATGAAAAAAGCAAGCCAATAAGCCAATAAAACAATTAAATGTCAGCCTAAATGTCTTACCAAAATCTTCGGCCAAATCACAGTCGACGTCCATTGTGGTTCAAGCCAGTCAAAACCAATAAACTTGTACTAATAATCAATTAAGCCACGTAGGGTCACGAAGCGAATTGCTCCTGGACTGGAGGCTAATGAGGTTGATTGGTTGATTACCTCGCTCAGCAGCGTGACAATTATCGCGTGAAGGGTGAAACTCAACCAGCCAATCAGTGACCAGAACAGGTCCAGTCAAAATCTGTACAGTCTGAGTCTGATTTAAGAAAAAGTTCTTAGTCACTGAATATGGCTGAATATCTGACTGTTTTACTTTTTAGTTTATTAATTTGTTGTTTTGGCCACATTTCCTATTCACTGAGCTGATTATCTATGTCAAGCAATACATTTAATATATAGCTAAATGTACAAAAAAGATGTTAAAAGATAAAACACCTGTAAGCATCAGGAGGTTCTCATTTATTTATTTTAGTTTCTATCATCCTAGTCTCCCTGACATGTTTATATTCACAAGTTACATTGTCTGTTACCTGTCGTGTACTTTTTGTATTTGTTTCATAGAATGTGTTGAAAGAGAGAAAAGACATATAAATAAATGAAGTCCAAGTGTAGCAGAATTTAGGTTATTTCTTTCCTTTCTCATGAATCATTTCATGACCCACCAGATTTATCTTGTGACCCTTTGGATGTGGCCCCACCCACAAGTTGGGAAGCACTGAGCTAAACTACACTGCATGAACAATTATTAGGTATGTAAGTATTCTGTAGGAATATTTACTTTTATGCACATTTTCCAACTCTAAAGCATATAAACTTGAATGCTCATTAGAGTTAATCATTTTCAGGTGATATGTATATGTCTAAGTATATTTAAAAAGCAAAATTAATCATACCTTATATCAAGGTGTGCATAATTATTAGACAGTGTCATTACTTCAGGTAAAAAAGAGATTCACTGATGCTGAAAAATCAAAAATATGCCAGTCAGACAGATGCAACTCTTGAAATAGCTAAACTTTTGAATAGTGTCCATTGGACTATCAAACTTTTTGTTTCTAATAGTTAACTGGGACGCAAAATGCAAATGAAGAAGAAAGGGCACAAATTACCTGCAAAAGACTTGAGTAGTATTAAACGTGAAGCTGCCAGGGACCCATTATCCACCAGTGCCACCATACTCCAGAACTGCAACCTACATGAAGTGTCCAGAAGTACAACGTGCCAAGTACTCAGACATAGCCAAGGTCAGGAAGGTTGAAACACGACCCCCACTGAATAAGATTCACAAGAAGCGTCAAGATTGAGCAAAGAAATACCTGAAGACAGATTTTTTCAAAGGTTTTATGGACAGAGGCCGTGAGAGTGACACTTGATGGACCAGATGGATGGGCCTGGGACTGGATCAGTGATGGACAGAGGGCACCACTTCAACTCAGTCGTCAGCAAGGTGGAGGAGGGGTATTGGTTGCTATCATTAGTGATGAGATAGTTGGACCTTTTTGAAGATGGACTGAAACTCAACTTCCAAACCTACTGCCAGTTTCTGGAAGATCCTCTTTTCAAGCATTGGTAAAGGAAGAAG
This sequence comes from Lepomis gibbosus, assembly GCA_029875015.1. Classification (NCBI taxonomy): domain Eukaryota; kingdom Metazoa; phylum Chordata; class Actinopteri; order Centrarchiformes; family Centrarchidae; genus Lepomis; species Lepomis gibbosus. The sequence goes on from JAPMOB010235541.1 coordinate 9,311, forward strand.
TCTGCAGTTTTCACGAAGGCCACAATCTTTATGCGGGACAATTATCTGGATCGTACATCCAAGTACTCCACTGCTTGGCTAGCCAGCAAGGGCCTCAAAGATGCATAAATAATGACTGACCCCTTTCTGAGTCCTATTGAGAACTTGTGGGCCCTTCTCAAACATCAGATTTACCGTCAGGGCAATACACCCCTTTGAGCAGCAATTGTTAGCCTGTGGTTGCTGCTTCAGCAAAAGTTGTTAGTGGACAGATCAAGAACAGACAGACTCAATGGACGGAAGCTCATGACAGTTATTGAAAACAAGGGTGGTCACTAATTATTTTTGAAAGGCCAAAAATTATGTGTTGATACACTTATTGGTGCCCACCTCCCAAGCATCAGTGATATCGGTGATGTGAAATAGAGCCCAAAGGATACTAAAGGACTCTTAAACTCTAATTCATCCTCATCCTTATTATTACATATAAGTTTATTTCTGTTTACCATTTTTCATAATATATTCTTTATTAATGTATATTGTCTGCTATGTAGCAGAAGGAACTTCCATCCATCCATTGTCAACCACTTATCGTGCGCACAGGGTTGCGGGTGCTGGAGCCTATCCCAGCTGACATCGGGCGAAAGGCTGGACAGGTCACCAGTCCATCGCAGGGCCACACATACATAGACAGACAACCACTCACACTCACATTCACACCTATGGACAATTTAGAGACACCAATTAACCTAGCCTGCATGTCTTTGGATGGTGGGAGGAAGCCAGAGCAACCGGAGAGAACCCACGCATACACGGGGAGAACATGCAAACTCCATACAGAAAGGCCAGGGTAACTGGGGTTTGAACCCATGACCGCGACAGTGCTAACCACTGTACCACCGTGCCGCCCCAGAAGGAACTTACAAAACTCAATTTCAAACTTGTTATATTGTGACATTAAACCTACCTACCTTACTGTAAAAATTGAGAATAATGAGAATAATTAAATAGAATTTTTGTAGGTAATATATCATACTTTCTTAATAATTCTGCAAACTTATATATTCTCCTGAGCAAGACAAAACTCACTTTTCCTTGTGTTTGTTCAGCGATAAAAATTACAATTTGCCTAAGTGTGCACACTGTGTAACTTTAGTCTATAAAGTTGTTGAACTCAAAGCTACACAACAGGAAAATGCTTGCTTGTGTATTGATGCATCTGTATTAACAAACTAATAATGTCATATATAATATTATATATTAGTAACGGGCAATTTTTACTTTTGCTACTTTAAGTGCATTTTGCTGATAATTCTTTTGTAGTTTTACTTAAGAAGGATTTTAAATGCAGAACTTTAACTATCTAATGGATTATTTTTATATTGTGGTATTGATACTTCTCCTTAAGTAAATTACCTGAGTATTCCTTCCACCACTGATATTCATAGTACATCTGTTTGTACTCAAAAGTGAATCTCAATTATCTCTTTATAACTTCCATGATACCACTGTGTGCAGTAATGACAACAATTCTGAGGCACTGATCTCAATAAAATTGACTATTGGATTGTTTCAGTAATATTTTGTAAGATTGGGTACGCACAATAAAAATCCATGTAGCCTATAATTAAAACTGATCATACCCCTGTGAATCATATCACCATAAAATTATACTGTAGCTTAATAAAAGACTACATTATTATGAAACTTGAGTCGTTTAATGCATTTTAATGTGTTTTGGGATTTCAGTGCAGGTTGACTCAACTGTTAAGCACTGACAGGCTGCAGCTTATTCAGATGATTTATTCACACATTTATGTGTCCTAAAATATAAAAACACCAGAAAGTATCAAACCGCTTTGGCTTGTGACTAGCGTTGAGTGAGTATTCGGTTAAAGGAGTCAATCAGTTATTGATAGTAACCTGTGTTATTGGAGTACCAATAATACTTTTTACTTTTTATGAGTACTAGTTTCATGTGTCAGTATTTGTTTTTGTTTTTTTATGGTTGTAAACTGTTTTCTAATAAATATGGCAACTTCTGAATAACCCATACCAATTTCAGGCTTAATTAACTTCTGGTTAGTCCCGCCCATTCCGAGTACGGTTACAGATACAGATAATTTTATTTGTTGAAAAGATACAGATACAGACACTGGTGTATTCAGTGATACCTACTTGTGACCCTGTTAACACAAAGCGTTGTCTCCTTACAACCACTTGTTACCAGTTGCAAATGTTCACCCACCAAAGTTTTATTAAATAAAAACCTGAATGGGTAAAAAAAAAATAATACCATATATATTTGTGGAAAGTCTGGGGAAAAAAACATGACTTTGTGTAAATGAAATAAGTTTTTGCACTTCTCTGATAATCTTGTGACCCCTCAGACTTATCCTGTGAGTCCTAGCGGTGGTCCAGTCCCCTAGATTGGGAACCACTGCAGTAAATTGAGGATAAATAATGCCGAACCTTTGAGCTTCTTATTCAACAAAAGCTTAAAATGGGGCAACTAAAAGTCTTTGTTAAAAGTATACATACAGTATAATAGCTCACTATTGGTTACTCAGTTATGTAGGCTGCAGAGCTCCCAATCCATGCTAATGCATGTCTTTTGTGAGAAAGCCAGGTTAAAATCAGGTTTGTCTTGCCACAGTTGTTCCCCTGTTACCCACCAGATGGGGTACTGACTGGACCAGGCTCTTAAACCTTCTTCTGGCTACTCCAACTCTACATTAGCTTTTACTCTTCTGTTCTACCCCTCCCACACAGAAGAATTCTCACACAACCCCCCCACCATCCTCCCTGTGAGGCACTTTTCCATATCACCAGCCTACTACCAAAGGCCATGACAGCTTTTTGTCTTCTCTGGATCAGGGAAAGGCCATGCCTGGCACTCCACTACATCAGGTGACCTTGGTTTCATCAGGTTTGAAGCAAAGAATGTAAACTGAAGCTCTGTTTAGAACAATTTCCTTTCCTGTGTGCTCACAAATCCCCACAGACAGTTTATCTAATCACTTCATAAGTACACTTTTTGTGACGACTTAAGAATAATAACATCCCTGGTTGTTCCTCCCTTGAGGGTCTACTGAGTTCAGCGAGTGTAAATGGGCTGTTAAGAGGCTACGATCATACCTATACTATAAACAGTAGCTAGTACGCATGTAATGTCACCAGGTCAGAAATGGTATGAAGGCCAAGCTAATGCTGCAGTGTGTTGACACCAGAGCGAGACTTTTTGTCGCATGTAAGTTCTTTTGAATGTATGTTACTAAAATATATTCTGTGTTGCCTTTTTTATCCACAGTTTCAAATCCTGAGTAAACAGATGAACAAATGGTAGGCCTCAAGTTGGAGCTCAGTCCAGCACCAGGGTGGGTTGTGTTGAGACCAAGGATTGAAAGGGTCTTTTCAACTTTTTTTTTTTTCACTTGTATCTTCTGATATCTAGCAATGCAAACTGTTTCGTTTATCTGTTCCTGAGATTTCTTCCTCCAGCCCAGCAAAGTGGAGACAAACAGAATTTCATTCGTAATGCTCACAGCATTCAAAATTACATTTAAATAATTAAACAGTATTGTCTTTCTTTCCAGCAACAGTCCTGGTTAGATTATTTTAATTTAGTACATTATTCCTGCTGTTCTAAATGTCCTTCAGCCCATTCATCCATTATCTATATCTGCAGGTACACCCTGGACACGTGTAGGTATATGAATGACCAGAGCGGGATTACCTTGACACCTAAAGGCTCCAAAAATTCCCAGATTCAATGCATGTTAATTGGTTTTGGTTATTAGAATAACGGTGCATTTGTTAGGGAATTAGCACAACTGGTACTGTTGCCTAATCTTTTTATTTTTGCAGGGTAAATCTGTGTCAAAATCAACATTATTTTTGTTTATATTGTGCTCACATGGGGCACATTCCTTAATCAAGTTGTGTTTAATCAAATTACACAAACTGAGCCCCAAAATGTCTGGGACACAGTAGTGTGAGTAATGGCAAGTTTCTACAAACAATAAGGCTGCAAGGTGTAGTCTGGTGCGTGCAGTGTAGTTTGACACTTTTTCATTTTCTTACCGAGAGTGAGATGAAAAGGTTGATGCCAACGTCAGGCCAGTTAGCTTAGCTTAGCATGAAGTCACCTACCATATGAAGCTTGCTCCACCCATCCAAAACATAGTCTGGCACACGCCGGCACATAACCACTTAAAACAACTTGTCATATTTATACTTTTTCAATCGTCCCAACTAACTATGGGCAAGAAAGTGAATAAGTGCTTTACCTAAAATACCAACATATTTCTTTAATGGGAACATGGAGATGATAGGGTACATATATACTGCACAGAAAGTGTTTGGTCACATTTTTGCTCCAGTTATGTGATTTTTCTTTGTTATTTTGGTAATTCTTCTTCTTCTTCTAGTCTGTGACCAGACCCAGTTCAAATCGAAGTTATCCATCATGTATTATTGAGACCAGACTGGACACTAACAGTAGAATGGAAAATGGCAGGTGTTTTGATTGATCCACTTAAAATTGAAAAAGACAAGAGAGGACAGATTTACCCAATCAGGTTTTTTATTTGGAACAGAGTGGCAAATTAGTGACAGGGCGGTGGCGTGGAGGATCCGCCTCCTCTCGCTCACTCAGCCAATGACAGAAACTCAGCCTTAAAAAAATGCAAATGTATAAAAACAGGAATGGGAACAGCAAACATAGAGTTGTGTAGCCTCCATTGGGCTTCACACACACGCATACCTACACTCACACACATACAAATTCACCCTCTCTCTCACACCCACATGTCTTATTTGGCTACGCAGGCTTAGATGGGTACAAACACACATGTTTACACTCTGACAGTCACTTTAGAAAAGACAGTACGTGTTAAGATCATTCCTGCCTGTGAGAAAGTGATGTGTTGTCTGTCTGCCTGCCCTGCGGCAGAGAGACAGACAGGCAGACAGACAGACAGTGAAAAGACAGTCAGTGTGTGAAAGCCACTGTGAGGGACCAGCTGTCCCTCGTTCAGCAGTGAACAGACTAAACACACGCAGACACACAAACGTCGACAGGCTAGTCAGTGTACACAAAAGTCTGCTGTGAAATACCAAGGTGAAGCGCACACACACACACACACACACACACATACACGTACAGGTGGCAGGTTTAGATGAAGTGTAGACACACACACACACACACACATGCATATTCTCATACTGGTGAGGGGACAGGTGACGTACACACACAGGAGTGGAAGAGGTGTGTTACCTGTCTGTGGAAGAGCGTGAGAACTGCTGGAGTAGGTAAACACACACTCAACCATAGTACATTCCAACTTTTAACTCACCCCTCTTTTTCTTTCAAACGCACAGAAACACACACAGGCATCCACACACACACACACACACACCGAGACTAGTATAGTTTTGACTCCCATGCATTTTTGTTCTACAGTACTGAGTATAATAGAAGCTACTAGCCCAGTCACACTGGTGTGGTTATTGTTACAATCTCTTAGATAGAAGCACTCCTGTCTCCTCACATTCCCCTTCACAAACCGAACCCTAACCCCGTTTCCCTGTTGTCCCCTCCCCCAAAAAAAGAGTCCAACAGCAGGCTAAAGTTGACCCCATGAACGCCAATTCAGTCTCTTTCTCCTCATAACCATAGCTTCAATGAAATCAAAAGTCGTGATTTTGACCGAATTAATGCTTGTGGGAGCAACTTCCTGCGCGGATTCACGCTTCCTGTTTTTCATTATGGCCCCTCTCGCTTCCCAGAGGCCCCGCCCAGCCCCAAACAGAGAGCCAATGGTGGAAGAAAAAGAAAGTGAGGCATGCAAAAGGTGTGTGTAGGGGAGTATCGGATGACGTGATGACTTGACTTGTAGTTGTGCTTTTACACAAACAGACCAAACTCTAAACCAACCGGCAACTGATCCATAACTAATCAATAACATATTGAAACAACCTGATCTCGCTTGTAACACAAGTGATGACTATCACAATGACAATGATGATGATGGGTTTGATATGCATTTGAAAGATATGATTTACAGTATATTTCAAGTCTGTCTGGTGTATTAAGATGCACAGAAAGTTTATATTTCTGCACTTCTGTGTGTGTATGTTTATGTGTGTGTGTGTTTGTGTGTCTGTGTGTGTGTGTGTGTGGCTGACGAGAGCACAGCTCATCTAAAGTGATGACTGATGTGATGAATAAAAACTTTTCATGATCATGCAGATGGTTAGTGATGCCAGAAAGGATACGTTGATATTTACATATAAACTTTTTTTTTTAAAACTGCTAAATACACATCCTCCTGTTTAAGTATCATTATTGTTATTATTATTTCGGTATTATTATTATTCAACACCCAGCCCCAAAACATTGATATATTATTGGTTATTATTACTATCCGTAACTAGTCTTTGTACAGCTTAGAGGAGCAGATGGGCCGCCGGCTTGGCATGAGCAAATGTCTATATGACCAGACACTGTTTCCACAGCGGCTTCCGGACGTTGTGAAACACATCGAGGGTCGAGAACTGTTTTCTGGTTGGCCGAGCACAGAGAGAGAGGTCAGAGCCACCTTCAAGCTGACACCAGTGTGTGTGTGTGCATACGTATGTGCATGTGTGTGTGTGTAAGGGTTTGTTTATGTGGCTATATGGATGTACATTTACGTCCTTGAGCACCACAGGGATGGAAGGCACAAAAGAGACCTTTCCTCTCACCTTTGACCCTGGGCTCTGTGCGGCCAACCAGACGCTCTGTGTGTTTTTTGGGGGGTGAGGGGCAGAGTCAAGCCCACCACTCTCTTTTTCTTTTGTGTCTCGCTCAACTCGCACCGCCCCTCTTCTCTTTCTTTTTAGCCTTTTCATTTGCTCCATAAAAACAGAGGAGGAACTTTTTTTGTGCTGGAAAACACAGGTTAAGAGCTTGTGTTTTGTTTGTTTTTTTTGCCGTTGTTATTTTTTTTTACAAAATAATCATATCAGTACATACAGAACAAGAGAATCTGCAGAATATTGATAACAACATTTACTTTAAAAACATCTCGTGTTTATGTGTTATTTTTTCAGAATATATTTGGATTTTTTTTCTTTCTTTTTTTTGTCCTCTTTTTTGTTTTCATTGAAAAGAAAGTTCCAAGTCTGCAGAGAGAAAGGCGCTCTCAGGTGTTTTGGAGACGAGAGGAGAGAGGGATGAGGAGAGGCGAGCAGATGAGGGGTAAGCGACGAAGAAGAAGAGGAGGAGGAGGAAGGGGCTTAGAGTATCTTTCTCTCTTCTCTCTCTCACTCTTTCTCTCTCCCTCGGTGTGCGGTGCGTCTCTCTGGCATACGAGTGTTATGCGTAAAACTCCTCCTGCTTGTCTGGTTTCTGGTAGGTGACAGTGGCCTGTTTAGGTTCCTCCAGTGTGTAGCTGCCTTCGTCCTTCTTCTTCATCCTGTACACCAGCAACATCACCAGGAAGGCAGCAAACAAGGCACCCACCACTCCTCCCACTATCACGGCTAAAGAAAGACAGAAAGAGAGGTTAGATATCTTAAAAACTTTGCAGAACAATACAGATCAGATCCTACAAACACAAATAAACATAAACAAAACACTACACACTACACTATATCACTACAAACGCATTGTTTCAAACACACCTAGTATGAAAGCAGAGCAAAGCTACCACATCATCACTATCAGCTAGCTGCTAAGTGAAGACTGATGAGCCTGAATGTGCCAGCATACGTTCTGTGCTGGCAAGAGCTTTGTGCTAAATCGCAGCCCTGCAGTGCTACATAGTAGTTTAGCCCGATGGGGCCGGTGTAACCAATCTGCAGCAGCTGCAATTTTCCTCCTTCTTCTGCACACATTGCTAATGAACTTTTGCTGTGTACGATAGATTAATGTGTGGTGATCAAATGGGAAGGAAAAAACTTTCCCTTGTTAAGCTAATTGGTATTGACGCCAAAACGGAGAGCAAACTGTTCATTACACTTCTACTAACTACTGTTCCCATTCATTGTGTGTTTACTTTGTTTATTTCATTACTGTCAAAGTCAGAGTGCATGGGCTGGGGTATTTAAAATAGTAGAACTTTTCACCATACACTGTCATTGCAAAGGTATTCACCCCTCTTGACTTTTCACACCATTTCTTGTCATTTTATTTTATTTTATTTAAATTTGTTAGATTTTTTGTCATGCAGATCATGCAGTTTTTGTTATATTATTCCTACATATGTACCTCTACCATCCCTGATTTTACTATGGAAGACAATTGTGATATTGGACATATTATTATAAACACTGTCCACAATGTGCACATTGGTCCAGACTAAAATGTCTCAACAGCTATTGTTAAGCGTCCTTGGGTTTGTGAAAGGCGCTATATAAGTCAAAGTTATTATTATTATTATTATTATTATTATTATTATTATTATTGGATGGATTGCCATGACTTTTGGTCCATACATCAATGCTGTTCCCAGAATGAATTGAACTTTGGCAACCTCATTACTTTTCATCAAGCATCATCATCAAAACGTCTATTCAGTACTGTAGGTTATAACCAAATACTAATGGACCAAAACTAATGAAATTCCCATCAGCTTCAGCTGTACTTTTTGTTTAGTGCTTCTTAGCAAATATCCACATGCTTACAGGCTAAACTATGATAGTGAAAACATTATTGCGGCTAAACATCAGCATGTTCGCATTGTTACTGTGAAAATGCTAACATGCTTAGTATGCTAATATTAGCATTTAGCTCCTAAGCCTAAGTACAGCCTCATAAAGCTGCTAGCATGACTGTAGACTGTTGTGTTCTTGTTAAAATATTTACGCGCCCAACACATTACTGTGAAATATTGAATAGATTTGGGAATGAAAGGAAATTTTGCAATAGTTTTGGATGAAAAACATTATGAAGGAAACACAACTGCAAAGTACCATATCATTTTTGAAATATTTGGCTGGGGAAAAGGTCTGATTTAAACAGAAATGTTATTTTTTATTGGTCAAAACTTTGAAATTTTAGAGTCTGAATTAGTGTGAAAAGTCAAATATTGTTAATACCTGCAAATCACTGTATATCCCATGTTCCTTGATATGTTACTTCCACAGATGAAAGTGACTACACATGTAAAGCACTATATATATGTATACACACATATATGATTGTATGAGCCTGACATATCCAGTCACAATTTGCTTCTATCATACAGATAGTCTAGTCTAAAGTCTGTTGCCTCCTGTTCTTTACCAATGACCAGGAAATCAGCAAAAACCACCGCCAGCAGTCCCCCAATCAGAACAGCTAAAGAAGAGACAGAGAGCCAGTCAGTTCAGGCAAGTTGGCTGCTCCCTCACTTTCTACAACAGCTCTTTGGGATGAGGAGAGAGGGGCACTTGAAAAGAAATTGGATTTACCCAGAGGGAAAATGATGAGAAAAAGAGGGGAGAAAGGAGGGGTTGGATGACCCAAGAAGAGGATTGTTTGTTCTCAACGGGTCAAACAGGGCTAAGTAGCACATTCACTTATCGTGATGAATCTGCACTACGAGGTAATGCCAGTTTATCTTAGCAGCTCCCAGAAACCAGGGAAAGAAGACAGGAGGCAACGGGGAAATTTAATCTGTTGATCTGAGAGTTGACTACCAAGTGGTATGTTTCACAGAAAGGCAGACAGACAGGATCAGACAGACATGTAGTGAGACAGACAGACACAAAGCTTGAATACCAGGACATCTGGAAAAACGTACAAAAACATTATTAACATTGACTTTACTGACAGATACCTACCTATCAAGACCTCTTTTCTCTCCAAGATGTTCTTCTGTGGCAGCTGGGCGGCAGAGCTTCCTCCGTCCACAGTGTTGCCGATCAGATCAGGATCCACTGGCATTATACCTCGACCAAGATCATTACGCCGATCATCACGGATCTCGAAATCTCCACTTGGTCCTGCAGCACCCACATCGTTGTTACCATCCTGAGAGAGAGAAAAGTAAGATAAACTCTAATCACATTTGTTCCATGGAGCTGCTACACTAAGACTTATCCAAACCAACACAAACAGAGAATTTTCCATGGCACATGTTCGCCTTTGAAACAATGGGCCTCTATATGTTCTGATTGGTGGAAAGTTGCATATTGTCCAACACATATATACGCACTTCATAAAATCTGGCAGCTTAATTACAATGTGGAAAACCAGACAAATCTAAATTCATCATGCTTTAATGCAGGACTGCTGCAAATAAACAGAAGCACAGCAATCAGAGAAATTACTCTGGTCTGTAAATTATTAAGCTGTCAGAGTTAAAGAGGCAGTCAGAAAGAAGGCTGAGTGTCAAACCCCAACAGTGACCAAAATGAGTCCATTAGAACTGAGTAATGAAAAGGCTACTATGTGAATACTTGGTCAATTTTGTGATCTTATTCACTCATTCTTTGATCATAGTTCCTTATTTAAATCATTATTTTGACAATTTCAGACAACAAAAACTGTTCTGCTGCTTGTGTTTATGCTACATTTAAAGGGTAAGTCTGGCAATATTCTATAAAGAAGTTTTGTCTATGTAGCCAATACCTGATACAGCTTATTCCTCTGTGCCATGAAAAAAAATTAAAACACATAAATGAGCCACACTGTTGCACTGGGTTACATGCAGGGTTGTGAATCTTTCAGTATCTCACGGTTCAATAACAATTTCTAACAAATCAAATTGCGATTGAGTACATTGGGGTGCTAAATTCTGGCTCTGCCCCACTCCACTGTCTGCTGAGACAGGCAGAGTGGTAAAAAGCAGCTTTATGACATGAAAGCAACTCTGAGTGATGTGTGTGATGTGAGCACAGGCATTTGTGGAGTTCCCAGAGTACTTGATTTTCATTTTTCTTGGGGGCCAACGTTACTGGTGGTATCAAGTATAGTAATTTTAATTTAAGAACACTTCTTGGTTTCAGCTTGACAAATGTGAAGACTTGCTGCTTATCTTTTTAATAATTTTTACTTGTTATTAATGATTTTGAGGGTGGGATGTTAGTTGAAGTTGGCTTTTTCTGCATTGAGTACATTTTCCTGATTATACTTACACAGTTTTACTTAAGTAACATTTCCAATGCAGTTCCATTACTTGTACTTAGAGTAGTTTTACTGTCCAGTATTAGTAGTGAAGTAAAGGATCTGAGCATTTTCTCCACCACTGCCCCTCTCTGTTTATTAAGGTGAACTAATACTTAATAACTATCTTTAAGCTTACTATATTTCCTAACAAGCTGATCCTCTCCCTTTAAGGAAGGTGGACAGAGCTGTTTTAGGAAATTGTTTAGCCTTTAAAAAATAATACTATATAAGTATTTGTGGTTGATGAAACAATCTCATAAACCTATTAGTTTGTGATCTGTATTTAAAGATTAATGTCTACAGTTGGATCGAATGGGCTTGGGGTTGAGTGCCACAGACAGGGTAGGGAAGTCTGAAAGCATTCAGTAGTGAAAGTATTGAAAGTCCAGTGTGTAATATTTAGAAGGATCTATTGACAGAAATGCAATATAATCTATAGGGCTGACCCCCAATAGTTGAAGATTCAATACTTCGATGGTCAGAGCCTGATTCGATTGTCAAAAACAAGGATCATGCCATTTTGGTGATATGGGGGTGTTCAACATCTGATTTTACATAGAGCTACCAGTTTTCTCCCAATAAGTTAATATACAGCCTATTACAATATACATTTCAATGTTTAATGTTGTAAATAAACATGTAAAACTTTCAATAAATGTTTTGTGAATAAATCCCAAATTGTAACCCTTATGTGTGTAGTGGCAGTGGAGGAACACTTGCTCAAGAGACCAAGCTCCAGCTTCACTGGTGTTATTCCAAGACTTTCGGATAATTTATCATCGTTGTTTAACCACACAAAGAATATTATATTTTTAAACAGCAAGTTAATGGAAATAGACCTGCGAGGAACCGTGACGTGCATGAAGTTGTTGAGAGCACGGCATGCAAGCTAAACTCTGCACAACACCCTTGAATGGTAGGCGAGACGGAGAGAGAGAGAGAGAGAGAGAGAAAAAAGGTCAACAATAAGCCTCAGTTTAGCTTTAGCTTGCAATCTCCGCGCACAAAAACACACATGATTCGACTATCAGTTGACTATAGGCAGGATTTGATTCGACTGTGTAAATTTTTAGTCAGGGACCGTGCTAATAATATACATAACTGTGTTTTCAGAGGTGTGTTACATTATGAACCATTACGTTTTTATAACCTTAGAATGAGCCATTTTTATCTAAATATACTGCAGGGCCTCTAACATGGACGTCGCAATGTTGCACTGCTATATGTCTACAGTAGCCCAAATGGACAAACTGCACTACAGAGCACATTTCGTCCCATGAATACATACGAAGAAAAAGTAGTAGTAGTAGTAGACATATTAGCAATAATGGTTTATTAGAAGTAAGAAGAGTTTGGACAAATTTGGACAATTGGAGGACTACAGGTATTATTTAGTACAAGAGTGTGTCAGCCACCATAGCTTCTCCTCCATGCTTGAAAAAGGGAGGGGTGGATCAGTGACTTGAGCAGTTGGTTGCAATTCACAACCCTCACCACTAGATGCCACTAAAACTTACACACAGAACCTTTAAGTTGACTTGTGCGTTGATTTTGGTCCTTTCATGCAATTTGTTCAGTGCAAAAAATATAGAATAATGCTAGTCTTACCCTTTAACTTTTGAGAAAACTGGCTTCCTTTGTTAAAGTTTCATTCCTTGATCACTTTCTTTCTGAAAGTGAGGTGAAAAGATTGATACTATTCTGTTGTTTGTACATTAAGTACGGAACTAGAGACTGGAGACAATTAGCCCAGCTTAGCATAAAGACTGGAAACAAAGGGAAACAGCTTGCCCAGGTTTGTCTAAAACTCAAACATACTCTTACCAGCACCTCTGAAGCTCATCTACATGCTGTATGTTGTTAAATCCATACACAAACAGTAATGTAACACCAACGCTTTGTGGTGCTATAAGTATTACTTGGGAAACATCAGCTTGGTGCAGTGATTCCCAGAATGACGTTGGTTGTCTGGGTGGACGGGTGAATCTACGTCATTTTTACATAACTCTGAAGCCTGTTTGAAGCATTCTATTAAGGAGTAAATGCGTTGCGTTAGAAAAGGTTGATGGAAACGGCAAAAGTTGAAAAAAAATCCCTAATTTTGCAAAAAAAAGTTTTTACGCTCGTTTAAGGTCATTTCTGGTTTTGTCAAAAAAGAACAAAAGAACAAATGGGAGATGGAAACATTTTTCATCTGAATAAGTTCTGATGTAGCGAACTTGTAACTCACGACTGATCACCTGTTTCTGCTGTCGGTGTCTTGCCCGGATGTGCAGAATTCTGCATGACAGCTGAGAATTTCATGCAGCTGGTAACACTTATTTGTGCTGAGAAAAGAGGTGGATGCAAATCCTAGGAGGTAGCCATCATCATCTGTTCTGCCGAATTATGCATTCACCTCTTAAGGTCCTTTTCAGATACTTTGCTCTGCACACTGATCAAACGGGTTATCGCCGCATATTTTTGCTGAATTTCAATGAGTGCTACTGAGTGCAATAAAATTTTAATGACTATAAACGTTCATAAAATATATAGTTTGAATCATTTATCACCATTGATGAACCCCACAAAGGATATTATAGCATTTAAAAACATTATTTGGAGGTGCATGAAAAACCCGTCATAACACCGTCTATTCCCATAATGTGCGGAGACATGGCTGGTAGCAACTTGCCCTCTTGAAACACATTTCTGAGGACCTCTCTCCATTTTTCTAAGATCACTGACCATCATGTTCATGCAACTGGTTTTGTTTCTGGTTTGGAACACATATGTCTTGTTTATTACAGCCACTTAAAACGTCAACTACTGACATAACTACGCTTGCTGTAGCCTGGTTTATTTGCACCAAACCATCTGATAGAAACACATATTTCACAATTTCTTTTTTTGCAACATTTCAAAAGTATTCTTAAAATTTACATGACAATTAGATAGAAACATGGCTTGAGTCTACATTCCCCTATGAGATGGGAGGAGGTATTATTGGCACTCCCTGCTGTGTGGTGTTTTCTTGCGTGGGTTTAGGGTTGGAGATGATAATGAGGTCAGACCTTGACACCACATATTGGCACTGTTCATATTCTTTATCAGCGTAATAATGTGAGTTGGCTAACTGAACTAATATTTTGACTCTCACCTGTGTAGTTGTGGGCTGCTGTGGGCGGGTTGTTCTCTCTGTTGGCACTGCCTGAGTGGCTGTCGTACTTGGAACCCTGGGCCTGAAGGGGAACCTAGTCTTGACAGTGGTGGTGGTGGTGGTGGTGGTAGGTGCAGCAGTGGTCGGCGTGGTCTCAGCTGTGGTGGGCGTGTCTTCCTCTGTGGTGGTTTCCATGTCGAATCCTTCGTAAAACGATGTAGGTTCGGGTGACAGGTTGAAGTCCTGTTCTTCTTCTGTGGTGCTCAGGTCATCCGAGCCTGCAGAGGGCCCTGCACTTTCCGCAAGGCTGATTGCCGGGTTGGTGGTCACCACGGGGACTGCAGCAGGGGATCGTGGGGCGGCTGTGGTCTGGGCGGCGGCCCTGATTCGCTCCAGCTCTCTCTCTCTTTCAAGCTCACGCTCTCTCTGCCTCTCTCTCTCTTTCTCACGCTCTCGCTCACGCTCCCTCTCTCGCTCACGCTCTCTCTCTCTCTCCTTCTCCCTCTCCATTTCCCGGACCCGCTCCCTCTCTCTTTCCCTCTCTTTTTCCCTCTCCAACTGTCTTTCCCTCTCCAACTGTCTCTCCATCTCTCTCTCCTTCTCCAGTTCCCTCTGCCTCTCTTGCTCTTTCTCTCTCTCCCTCTCTACCTCCATCTCAGTCTCCTCTTTCTCTCCTACAGAGAACACACCACTCTCGCCATCGGCCTCGGTGGTCAGTGGGGTGGCGGTGGTTTCTTCCGGGTTGGGGCTCGGCTCAGCTGCAGGTGAGGCAGAAGGAGCGGGTCCGGTGGCCTGGGTGGTGGAAAGGAGGAGGGGCTCTTCCGTGGTGTAGGACACACCCACCGGTGTCGGCCTCATGCTGATATCAGGAACTGGAGAGGAGAGAATTTTGAATTAAGAAATGACTTAATTAAACAACAACAAGCAGAGGAGGCAAAAATTTAAACCTTTTACACATCTCACTCAGTCACACATCCTGTTCATCTCACAGCCCACACACTCACACTCCCACACAAACAGTAAAACCACTTGTTCCCTTTCACTTCTCCTTATAATAAACACTCACTGTTTTTTTGAGGACACATCCATATATTTCACAGTGTTGATATAATAAATATAGTGCACTATATAGTAAATGGGAAGTCATTTTTAGCACTTTTGTCTTTATTCGACAGGGACAAGGTGCCTGGCAGGATTCAAACCAGGTATGTTGCAGTTAAATAGCATAATGCCACATATACCGCTAGCCTTCCATGATGGCCATAAGTCAGCTGAATTTTGAAACACTTCTTCACTTTGGTTTGGACTTCTATCTACAATAAGCTGCAATTTTTCTCTCAGTGGATGAATAAAAACACCTGCCTTGTAGCTTAGAGTAGACAAGGGAAGACTGAGTTCAATGATGTAAGCCTGGTAGAGGTCTGTGTGGCAGTCAGGTTAAAGGTGTAGTCAAGCATTTAGTACTGTTCTTCCTTAAGGATGGAGAACTTACGATCAGCAGATAAGAAAAAAGACTGAACAAAATCTGTGAGGCAAAGGCCAATATGTCCTGACTTTTCGTCCCTAGTGTGAGTCAAGCTCCCAAAAGGCTGGAACCTACATTTCTTGTAATGCAAACAATGTCACTTTTTTATACAAGAGCCTCCTTGCCTAAACACCCATATCATTCAAACTCCACACCCCTTATTTGTAACACAGGCTTTCTGTTATTAGTGAGGTCTTAAAGCCCCAGCCCAGGTAACACTGATTACATCCCTTTTAGAGCCAGACCGATACAGTTTTTTGGGGGCCAAAGGCCAAACTGGATAGTAGACCTCTTACCTATAAACTACACTTAGAACAGGCCAATATTGAAAGCTATTCTGTATGTGGGCTTCAATACCTTTTCATGAATAGATTATGTTAAAAAAAGCCTTAGATTACAGTCTCAGCAACTGAACATGTAAACAATTACACATCAATAAATACTTGCTGATAGAATCTGTAATGCAGAGAGAGTGAGAGAGAATAAGCATTTGTAATATACCTTACGCATAATCTGCCATAATAACTACTTTCAATGTAGCATATTAACATCTAGTTTATCCCTTTACCAGGACTCTTCGTACCTATCCAAAGCCACGAGAAACCATTTCTCAACCATCATCCGGCTCTAAAACAGGCCATCTATCATACAGTGACCTACAGGAAATGCTGCTGTTGACTTGTTAACTGTTTACCAAAAGTTGCAAGATGTCACACTGACATTGCAGATTTGAAAGAGGAGCTAGATAACTTTGTGTGGCAGGAAGTCGTGTTAGATACTTGTGCAGCTTACATTTATTTACATGTCCCCTCTGGTTTGATAATTTCTGATGCATCAAATGTTACGAAGTTACTGTTTGGGTGTTCATGTTTTTCCTGTTTTAGTCTGTTTTAATGGGTTTGGTTTTGGGTTGTGTTTCTGTAAGTTTATTTGCTCCGCATGGTCTTGGTCCTGCCCTGCTCGTTCCTTGTTAAATTTTTGATTGTTCTGTTGCGTCCTCATTCTCATTTGTTGAGTATTCTGTCCTGCCTCTGTGTTTCCTTCATTTTTGGATAACTCTGCCAGCTTGGATTTACTCCCTTTGTTTGAAAATGTAAGCCAGTCTCTTTGTTAATAAATTCCCTGAACTGCATCCTCGCTTGTGTCTGCATTTGGGTCCACACCTCCACCTCAATTACAACTGCACTCAGCCTTAACCTTGACAGATAACAGACAGTGCTTCACAGATATATTTAGAATAAGTTAATAAGCGATACAAACTATAGTGTCTAACGTTAGCGCTCTTCCACTGATAACCATGGCATTAGCTAGCTTTGTGGCTAATCTAATTTAGCAATGTGCAGCGTTAGTTAGAAGTGATGAACTACGAAGAAATGATACAACCGTTCGCTAGAACTGCCACACTGTTTCAGAAAAAAACTAGTCACATTTGTCAACAGCATAATCTCCATCATCAATCACAAATCATCCACCAGCCCCCCACACAACTAATTATTTTGTTGATTTATCCCACCTTTACCGGTCCTTTTAACTTTCCAGGTGATTTCTTTATTGTTTTGATGTATGAGCGTTTCTTTAAATATTCAAGAGGCTGCTGTCAGTCATTTTAAACATTTTCATGGGTTTAGTAATGTCACAGCATATACCGTGGGACATCTATGCAGCAAAACTAAAAACTGTATTTATAAACTTGACAGGACAGACAGAGGAAAGTCTGCAGAGGAAACAGAATTCTGCTTTTAGCTTCTAAAATAATTTAGACGCACTAATGGAGCTCAGGATTGATCAGAAGGACGGCTGCTTTACTCCAAACAGTTTCACTGTATGAACCTGGACTGTGTGTGAGACCTTTTGGATGTGGAGAAGAACACAGGACATTAATTAACGTTAGATTCTGACCGATCCAGTCGGTGTGTCATGATATTTAAATATGAAGTTGTGCTTCTGTGCCCCTTGTGTAAATGCGCACTGCATCTCTACTTCACCCTATTTCACACTCCCTGAAAGTCACAAAATGTGTTGTCTAAAGCTCTCAGTTACTGCACGTTGGGCTCTTATCACTATGACATCATCTGGGTGATTTTTTTTACTCGACACAGCTCCTACAGATCCACTGATATTATATATAAACTGTACATATAAAACATAGGCTGGGACTTCCCATGACTGATCTTTATGTGTAAGATTTGGAAAGCCAGTGGAGTGCTCCTTTAAGGAAACAACCTTCTGTCCCCTCTCTGTGATCACTCATTTTAAATGTCAATATAACCAATCATACAGCACAGCTATGTTTGTTTTGTCAAATGACTTTAGGATCATAAAGTAGTGATTTTATTGACAACTCAGTGCAGCAATCAGAGCCGCAATCAAATTCCCATTTTCTGCTTGTTTAGCTGTCTGACAACAGAAACTGGAAAATATGTAAATGAGAACAACTATGGTAAATTGTGAGTTCAGCTGTGTGGAGAGCAGGAGGTGGCAGAACAGAGGTTCATCCAACTGAGACCAGGCTGTCTGTCCCACTATGAGGTTTGTTTCCTTTTGTTTTGGACTTTAAGAGTGGATGGAGATTTTTATGAAAAATGAGCTGAAAAGGCTGAGGTGGATGCATGTGAACGGCATAGTCTTAGAGAGAAAAGGAGAGGAGAGAAGAGGAGAGAAGAAAAGGGAAGGGAAGAGAAGAGAAAAGAAGAGACGAGAAGAAAGGAGAGGAGATGGCGGCGCTGACTGATTCATTTTCTTCTTAAATCTCATAATAGTATTATACCACCTTTCATTTTGTTATAGCACTGAGGCTCCCTGGGTTGAAAGAGAAACAAATTGAATTTACAGGCACAAAGACATGGAGGCTGACAGAGGAGCTGGAAAGGATAGCAAAATATGGACTCAAACAATGCAGCTTCTGTTAAATTTATCAGACGACTCAAAATGCCACATTTTGAAAGCAGCAGCGACGCAAAATGCCCATCAGTCTGTTGAAAATGAGCTTTACCTTTGGAATCAGACGGCTCTGTATCACGGTTTGAGATAAAGCAATTTGCCAGGCTGCTCTTTCAACCACAGGGGGTGCCTCTGCTGCACTCTCCTGCTCTGAATTGTAATTTATTTTGAGCGTGCTCGCCACTAGCGCATTGCCTGAACCGAGGGCAGCCCTCAATGAGTCATGCTTAATAAGGAGAGCCATGCTCAGGCTTCAGCAGCCAGATCAGAAAATCAGCCTGAATTACACCAGTGTGATTTACGTTAAGTAGGTAATTCCTACACACGCAGACAGCCAAACGCAGACATGCGCTCGGAGATAGGTGCACATGGCTGCTGGTATGCTTGTGATCGCCTGTGAACTGTGTGGACTGTAATCTGATTAGAGTAAATCAGATCTGGGTGAATCAAGCCCAGGTTGTTGCTGGTTTGCAAGGGTGCGTCTGTGTTTAAAGGTGTTTCAAATAAATCTGTATCAAAACCTGTCTTTCAAGCCAAACGGCGTGTTTGCATTGTGTGACTGTGTGGCCTTGGTGCATGTGAGTCTGGTGAACCGAGCGACAATAACTCCAGGACACGGAGGGGGGTCGGGTCTTCAGGGTCAGCAGATTGAAACCCAGCAGCTGTCGAGTTTGAAAGCACCAGGGCGTGAGTGTGTAACCTCACACGCATACACACACACACACACACACACACACACTGAAACACAGACTTACAGCCAGAGCCCGAGCCCGAGTAGAGGTCCTCATCGTCGTAGAACTCGTCTCTCGTTGAGCCGTCATCATCAATAGACGGCGACCAAGTCTGTCCCTGTGAGAGACACCGAGGAGGGGGATACAAATGATGATGATTAGAGTTATTCGTCATGAATGACCTGTTTGTCAGATTACATGCACACACAGACACGCACACAATTTTCCAAGAGGAGGTGCAGGCAGCTTTATGGTGGACAGGCTAACATCTGTCCGTCTGTGGCTCTATGGAAGAGCATAGTTAATGAGTTGATCTAAAGCTGGGATTTTGGCAGAGGAACATCAAAGCCTTTAAGAAGAGAGAGGTTTCATCCAGTCTCTGCCTACGTGCGAGTTACAAGTGATGCTCAGCCTGTAAAGTAGCAGAGTATAAAGAAGCAGTTAACTTTTGAACTTTAGCTGCTACTCACAATTCTTCCATCGTCAATTCATGTGTAAACTGTTTTCTTTTTGAATTATAAATTAATTGTTAGATGATAAAATTCCCAAAGCCAAAGGTAAAAAATGCTAATGTCTTATTTTGTCCAATTAACAGTTTAAAAGCCATAAAACAGGAAAAAAAGAAACTTTGAACACAAGAATGGTAGGCATATTTCCATCATAAACTGTTAATCATTCAGCTACTCAGTCAACTAGTGTTTCAGCACTAAATTATTTTTATCTTTAAAATGTCAGAGAATAATGAGCAAGAACCTGACAGTGTACAGCCATGCTAGCAGCTCTGTAAGGCAGTACTTAGACAGCAGTTCTTTGAACTAAATGCTAACGTTAGCATGCCAACATACTCACAATGAAAGTGCTAACATACAGACTTTGAGCAGGTACAGTGTTTACCATGTTTGTAATCTTAGTTTAGCATGTTAGCATGCTAACATTTGCTAATTAGCGCTAAACACAAAGGCTGATGTGAATGTCAGTTTAGCAGGGATTTGGTTATGAACCAAATTTCATGGCATCCAACAGTTGGAGCTAGCGTGGCTAAAAAGACCTGTCACCATTTATTAGAGTACAAGGTAACGATGTTTTGTCTGGCCAGTAGTTCAAAACCCAAAGATGTTCAGTTAACAGAGAACTGAGAAAAGCAGAAAATCCTCACATGTGAAGAGGTGTAAGAAACAAATATTTTGCTTTATAACATTTACTCATTTTGGCATATAAATTAATTAGATAATCTACGATCAATTTTGCTGTCAGTAGTGAGCAGGATAAAATCTATTTCTTCTGAATAACTATTGCTGTACAGCTTTACAGGTGCACTTTGAAGGCTCTCTGCCTGTCTCTCATTGATAATTTCACAGCAACCACCCTGCTCATCACTGCACCTTAATCCAGGCCTATTTCATGTATGGCTGTGAGGGTAAAGCATGAGTTTCCTTGCCGACCTCTGTCAGGGTCAGGTAAGAGAGATTAGTCGCAGATCGTTCGGGAGTTCAACCTCTGAAGTGAGTGACCTCGGCCTTCGGTCACTTTGAGGCTGATCCCTCCTCTCTCTTCATTCATCTCTCTCTCTTTCTCTTGATCTCGATCCCACATCCCTGCGATGTTTAAACACACACTTAAGCGCTCACCCATCACACAGGGTCAACTAATACTGCTATCAGATGCATGCACTTAAGAGACACCGCCCGTACTGCAGTGCAAAGACACATTTCAAACTACAGGACCACATTGTGTTTCAAGACTGTAAACTGCATTAATTTCAAGTATTTACATGTATGTCATGTATATATAAAATTACAATCTATTTAAAATACATTCACATACAAATACACTGCGCTCATTTTGAAATATACTGTTTCTCTATTGATTTCTACTAATATGTTAAATGTTTATTCTACTGCCGTTTTGTCATTCGTAGAATGTAATTAGGTACAGTTACTGTACTGTACTACAATTTTGAGCTACTTTATTTGCTTATTTTCATTTATTTTACTTCATACTTCTGTTGAAGTATGTCTATCTGAGAGTTATAGTTTCTGGTTACGTTGAAGATTTTACGTGCAGAAAATTCAAAATATTAAGCATCGTTATTGATTGAACTACCACTACAATTATCTCCACCTCTGACAGTTTCAACAATAAAATGTTTTTACACTTTATAGCATCAGAAATTCAGTATTATAGTATATAATATTACAATACTTTGAAGTAGCTGTAAACAATCAAATTAAATTTTATTTATAAAGCGCCAATTCATAACAGTTGTCATAAAGTTGCCTCATTGCACTTTTCATGTAGATCAAGTCTAGACCATACTCTTTGTAATATTATTTATAGAGACCCAACAATTCCCTTCATGAGCAAGCATTTGACACAGGCAAGGAAAAACTCCCTTTAAGGAGAAAATATAGAAACACAGGACTGATATTTTATATCACTTTGTAAAGTTGATATTAGTGTTCATTTTTGGTCAACACTAACACCTGAGGGAAATATTGGCTCTTTCACAGTCAAATCTTGAGCTCCACTATGTACCAGGGGAACTGAAAGATTTTTGTGGGTTCATCACTATGAGGGACCTCTTTTACTAAAAGTAGTCTGTTGTTAATATAACATGTAATAATAAAATAGAGCGACTGATAATACTTCTGTACTTCTACTTGCACAACTTTCTAATATGTTTTTACAGTGCATTATTACTACTATTCTATTTAAGTAAAAGAGATGAATACTCTTCTATCACTGCATTTTGCACCTAGATTCAGCTCAATATACATGAAATAGTACACTGTTGTGATGCCAAGGACACAGGGCATAGTTTTGCTCCAGGTGTTGGAAAACAGTCAGCCCACTGCTGAAAATGTGACCAAAACAAACTTATCTCCTCAGCAATCTTAAGCCCATCCTGAGGCCCTATAGAGCTGTGTCTTTGCTAGCCTATGTGATACTAATTGTATACACACACACACACACACACACACAGAGAAGCAGAAGCTCCTCCCCGGCTCCAGACAGAGGAAACCTGATGCCTTTAAAAGCCAATAAAAGCATAATGGAATCTAGAAACCGGAGCATCTCAGTCCATCACATCTCAGCATGAGGTGAAGCTGAAACGCTATATGTACCTCCTGAAAATGAAATTGACTTGAAGTTGTTTGGAGCCTTGACATACCGAGGATATGGGCTTCACAAAGTGGAAGGACGAGAGCGTGTGTGCTTCACGCTTCGACAGTAAATGTGTGTTGGAAGGCCTGGTGATCTCAAACACTGAAAGTGCCGAAAAGTACTGAAAAGACGTCTCAATGTGTATGTGTGTGTGAGCGTGTGTGTGTATGTGTGTGTGTGTGTGTGTGTGTGCTGTATTCCAAGGATCAGTTTTACAATGAAGGCCGTTGCTATGGGCAACCTTAGCTTTTCACAAAAATTCCCGTCTCCCAGTGAGAAGCTACCAGACACACACACTCACACACTCACACACACACACATTTAAGAGCTACATAAGCAAAGGTGTTATGTAACGTCAAATAAACAACCCTAAAAACCAACATCAAAACAGGCTGCTCCTCCAGCTCCCCCTTCTATCTGTCCCTCCCCCTCTGCCTCCCTTCGCCTTCCCCCTCTGGATCTACAAACTCTGTGCCAGTGTATCCCCGTCCTCGCCCTATTTTCCTTTCATCTTAAACTCCATTTCTTATCTTTAGGCTAACCCCCTAAATTCAGCGTGACTCCAGAAAACACACACATACTTAAATAAACACACCCCAACCCAAAGGCGGCACCAAAGCCCACCCCAGGGGCCCCTTTTACAAGTCCCCTATACACACAACAACCTCCAGGACATACTGTAGCTGCAGAGGGCGAGTCTGCTGTTTGCCCATTTTCAGTTTTGGAACTTGTGTGTGCTGTGTGTTTAAATGACATCCTAACCTTTAAGAGTAATATGTACCCTCTGTGTCTCAACATGTTTCATTTATGAGCCGATATTATAAGTGTAAATTCACGGTATGGCGGGCAGTAGTGCGTCACTATGTGTAATTACAGCGTGTGTGTGTGTGTGTGTGTGTCTCTGGATGGGTATAATCACAGGTTTTGTTTGTGGTGTGTGTGCACATGCACACACAAATGCCCCTCAGACTCATTTGTGTGTGTGGGGGGGGTGTTTTACGTGATTTTGGGAGAGTCAAATAGGGCCAGCTCTGCATTTTGCCTCTGTTTCAGGAGCTATAAACAGCTGTGCTTTCTGCCTGCACCACATAGCTAACTAACCACAACGAGACGCATCGGGCTCTCCTCCACCGCACGCATAACCCAGGGCCAAAATCATCTGTATGTTGCCCTCAATTTCCCTCAACCACTGCATTTTGTTCTCATTCGTTATAAAAGGAAACTGTAAGATGACAGCCATGTTCCACT
This sequence comes from Lepomis gibbosus, assembly GCA_029875015.1. Taxonomy (NCBI): domain Eukaryota; kingdom Metazoa; phylum Chordata; class Actinopteri; order Centrarchiformes; family Centrarchidae; genus Lepomis; species Lepomis gibbosus. The sequence continues at coordinate 33,175 of JAPMOB010235541.1, forward strand.
GGATCTGCGGAGTGAATGCAATCCTGGTTTTTGGCAATGTATGAAGCACTGCCATTGTAAGACATGCGGTGCCAGTTGGATTCATTTTAAAACAATCTGTGAGTGTGGAATATATAATTATGTAAACTTGTGTAAAAAGAGAAGGGGAAAACATAAAACCAAAGGATCGAAAAACAGAAGCAGACAAAGAATACATGTTTGTTGGGGTTATGTCATGTCCTGACAAAGTGAACACAGGTGCGTCCTCTGAGGGGTGTTGCAACATTTGCAGTGACTCAGGTAGAAACCTGATCTAAAGCTGACATCAGGCTTCATTCTTTACATTTGATCCTATACACTGCAGCCGCTCTGTGAGAGTGTGTATGTGTGTAAGTGTGTCAGCTCATTTTACAGCTAGAGAGCGTGGATTTTTAAACCTGAGCTGACAATGCTGTGGTTTCACACATATTAATATTCCACAGGAGCTGAATTTTTTCCAGATTTTAATTTAGTTCAATGAAAAAAATGCAATATTATAAATGTGTGACATTAAAGTGGGAACACTGCAGCAACTCGACAATGGGAAGTTGTGTGTGTGTGTGTGTGTGTGTGTGTATGAAGGTTACATGACAATTACCAGTTATGTGTAGAAGAGAAAAAGACCATGGTGCATGTGTGTGTCTGTGTTGTGTCTGTAGGAACAATAGGCTAAAACTGTGATGCAGGAAGTCAGATAACGATAGGTAGACACACTAATTCACCACACCAGGGTTCACTCACACAAACACACACAGTGGAAGATTAGCTGGCAGATGTGTGTGACCTGAAGAAGATTTTTTGTGGGGGGGTGATTTTCTGGCTGGTCCAGTTCAGTTCAGTTCCCCTTCAGGCTAGCTGGACAGATAGAAAGCTTCATTGTGATTGACTTCAAATGCATTCCTCAGTAACCCGAGAGGCTGTGGCTGGTGCTGCACAATGCCTGGCACACACACACACGTGCGTACACGCTCACATGCAAGCATTTAAAGCTCCCCATACAGTAGACGCAACCCTGCTCTGCTTTGGAGATATAATCGTTAATTGTGCTTTTTAGTATGTGAGATTTTATCACAGCGAATGTCCTCGATGGCTGCAGCATCTCTGAGAACTGTGAAGAATAATTTGAATACTCCCTCTGCTTTCTGGCACCATCTGTGAGTCCCACTCCTCTAGCTGTCCCTCCATTTACTGCATCCACAGTGTTGGAGAGGAAGAGGGAACGCAAGTACAATGAAAAAGACATTGAGGTCATGTCCATTGTTTTCTTTTTTCTTGACCATTTTTCACACCACACTCTTCATCTTGGGATGGAATAAATAAACTTGAATATTTCCTCAAATACAAGCATGAAATAGAGGCATAGTATCCTAAATTTCATCTCCACAAAAGTTACCAAATGAAGGCAAAAAATTACATTGCAGTCTAAACTTCCACATGCCACAGTCCATGTCATGAAGTATTTTTTGCTTACAAAAACAGCGGTCCCAACTTTTTTTAACCCCTTAAAATAAAGCACTGTCTACGCTGGTCACAGTTTCTACACATATGTGTAATTCTGGACTATTCTAGCTCAAAGACAGCCTGCGTCACACTTGCTCACATTTGTACCAAAGCCTCACATGAGCAGAGCCACATCGGCAAACTAAATATGTATTATTGCTGAAACCAATGGCTCAGACTTCAAGGTGGGTGTCCTGAGTGAGCTGACGTGCAGGATTCCAAACGCATCTACCAGGCACCTGACCACAGCACGGCAGTAATAATCATCTGGCAGGAATTTGAGACCTAGATCAGCCCCCAAAATGAGGCAAAGTGAACTTTATGGGCCACATTTCTAACCTCCCTGCAGTTTAATTCACTGTCAGTGTGTGAGTGCCCACGCTTCGTAAGGCTGCTGCTGATTCACGGCCGGCTCTATGTCTGGAGCAGTCTGACCTAAACTGATATGAGTTGGACAATTTGAGCCTTGCTGCTTGCTGACAGAAGTGGATCGTTGATAACTCTCTAGCAAGAAAGTCTGACCGGTTGGACATATGCCCTACCAGTACTCGCACTCTTACAGGAAAAACTGCAGCCTGTTTACTGTTTGTATTGTTCCACACCCATCTTTCTTTCCAGAGCGATTCTTCGACCCTGTCAGTAGTGACCTCTAATCTCCCTCCATCTTTTGCTTTTCTGCCTCGTCTCACTCCCCACCCTCCTCTTCCTCTGTTACCAGCTGGGCAGGTTGGATGGCAGCCAACCTGGATGCTAACACACTTACAGTCAGACAAGGAGATGTGAGCGAGATAGAGGGCAGTGTGTGTGTGTGTGTGTGTGTGTGTGTGTGTGAGAGACAGTAGGTTACCAGGTGACGGCCTGGTTAAGACACATGCCAACTTCAGCAGAGATTAGCACAGAAAGCCTCTGCACACTCTTGCTGACACCTTATAACACACACACACACACACACAAAGAGACGGTTGGGTGTCAAGACAGTATCTTGTATCAATGACGTCAGGCGAACTAACCTTAAAACAGCTAACACCTGCACGTTACAACCAAGGGGTTCAAAGAAATTCTGTCTAAGTCTACTGAGGTGACTTAAAATCCTAAAATATACTCCCTTATTCATGGACACATAATAAGCGAACGGGCCCCTGGGCACAGGCACAGACACATAAAAGGGCCTCCTCTTCTTTTTGAGCACACTTGCACATCGTGGTCAGTTGTTTTGCGGTTTTATTTTGCAGGTTCATTTTAACTTTTGTTGTTGATTGATGCTGTTTTGGTCTAGCTTGCACCGTGCAGCTGTATTAAGGAAAAATGAACAAAACTATAGTTAAAATCAATATCAGATGAGACTTAGTATAAACATACAATTTGATTCTAAAAGATCTATACATCTCTTAATTTGACGGAGCTCATCAACATAAAATGTCACTTAAAATCTTCAAACTCTTGCTTAGGGGGCATCCATTTTTCTAACTGTGCCTCTGAATCATTAAATGCCTTCCTCCTTCACTGTTATGCTATGAAACTCTATTAGGTAATATGTACAACAAATCTAGGATTGTACCTTTAAATAAGAAGAATACTATATTTTTCACACAATAAGTGACATATAAAAACCCTCCCCCTGTGGCTCAAAACCATTTAGCATCCATCTGGATGATTTTCTAACTATATTGCTAATACATACATTTACTGTCAAAGGTTTAATGTCCGTGAGGAATGTCTCCTCCTGTGAAATAATAAGCATTTTCAGCCCCCCCGGTCTCTTTTTTTGGCAGTAAGCCAAGTGAAATAGCTCCAAATTGTAAAGAAAAATTATAAAAGTAAATTATCGTTTAGAGTCAAGAGATTCTTTGCAGGAACGGCTGCAGCAGGAGGTCATAAGCAGGCATCACTTTGTGTTTGCAAAAGGGGACCTGCTGTGCAATTTTACACTGATTAGCTGTTTAAAATATAGTGTGTTGGATAAAATCAGACTACACAGGGATTAATAGAAAAAGTATTTTTGATGTCAGTGTTCAGACTAATTTGGGGTATAAAACAAAAATAAAGTTATTAAAGACTTGTTATTTTTAAATATGTAATAATCTAAAACTGCTGTTTAACATCAAAAAGATCCTTGTGGATATGATGCTGTAAGTGGGAAGGTAGAAACGCTGATTTACTCCCTTGCCAAACACATTTCTGATGTTTTGCCGCATGTTTGTCTCAGTTTTTCACACACGAGTGCTCCCCGTGACCAATGAACGTGAACCACCGAGCAAAATCAGTAAACATGTTCATGTTCAACTGCCAGGAAATGAGTGAAACACTTTTTCTCCCTCCACTATTTTTAGTGCTTTCTGCTGATCAAATTCCTGATAGCGCTACCATGGCCAATCCAAATCGCAGCCAGGTTGGCCGTATTAATTCCCCGTACAAAACCTGTGGGAGGATGGCATTACATTGGCTCTAGTTTGTTATTCCAACTCCGGCCCTAAAGCTCAGTGCAGCACCAAACCACAGCTGAAAAGCATCCAAGCACTAATATTATCTTTCTAATATTATCTTTCTTCACTGAGTTATAAGGACAAAGATGATCTATGTGATGAATGCCCTTATGGAAAGCCATGCTTTTGCTAAATATGGTATATGGTACAGTGAATGGCTTGGTCAGAGAGCTGCACAGCTGCAGAGTGGGGGAAACATTGTGCCAAGGCAATTAAAGTAAATTCTCATGGAGGAAGACTTTCAATATTTATCTCATATATCTGTTAAAGAACAACAGACCCAAATCCATTTATGGCAGTGTTCAGTGTACCTTCAACAGAGGATAGCATTACTTTATTTCAGACAAAGGCAATAACACTTGCTTCATTGTTAGCTTAACGATTAATCCTCATTAGGTGGAAGGCTGCCTGCCCCCCATCTTTTATACAATTGATTCTGGAGGTCATGATGTGTCTTTTTTGAGGTTCATTTTAAATAAATCACTTGAAAAATATAATAGAATCTTGTTTCCCTTCATTGATTATGTGGAGAGTCTCTCCTTTCTCGCGACTTGATTGCTAATGTAATTCACAAGCAGACATTTTGACTTCTTGCCAACAACATATTGTTTTTTTCTGTTCTGTTTTGCTGTAATTACCTCTCTACCACTATTTCCGCCTAACTACACAGGAGGGGTTCTCAGGAAACAATGCATGTATGTAATCCAGTGTTATATGCCTTTATCTCATTGATACGAGCCTCACTGTTCGCTATTCACTTGCCTACATGACGAAGCTGCATTAGATTACCGCTAATGCAAAGCAAACATTTCCTACTGCTGTTGCTTCATATTAAAAGTGTTCAACTGGCAAAGCACATGTGTTTATTGCAAAGGTGTCCCAGGAAACACAAGGTATTTATTATCAAGGTTAGGCAGATGGCCATTGTTCATCAGAACCATTGTTGAGGCTCAGATGCTTTCCTGTTATATTTCTGACAAAGTAGCTGTTCCAGGAGTGTTTGCTGTAATATTAAACTGCACTTGCTGTTACCACGGTAACCGCAGGTGTTGCCAAAATTAACCCCGAATGAAATCTTAAGGATTGCAACTATAAATGGGATACACGAAGGGAACTTGATCGGGGGGGGGGGGGCTCGGGCCTTCTGTGACAGTGTGTGTTTAACCTTTAATGTCTCAGTACCTCTGACAAAACGAGTAGCTGACACTGAAACTCGCCGCAGACTCAGTAGTGGTAACGTGACAGTGTAGTGACACATCAGCTGGTCTGAAAATGAGTAATGGACTGGAGCTGTGAGACCACCACACACACACACACACACTAATGCATAGATCCATATAGAGGAGGAGTGTGATGGTAGGAGGGCTGATACAGAGACAGACAGATGTATATCTGTATGTAGGACCCAGCTGTTACACTAATCTGACAATCCATCAGGATTAAAGACCACATCTCAAGGCTAGCTCTCACACACACACACACACACACACACACACACACACACACACACACACACACACACAAGGCCTCTCTGCGTGGAATCCTCCATTATATATGACCTTATGAAACATGCATTTCTGAGTGAGAGTGAGTGTGTGTGTGTCACTGTCCTGCTGCCAGAAATGCCTTGAGATTCTGACACAAGTGCCGCTCCCACACTCCACAATACGCCGTCGTGTATTTGTGTGCATATGAGGGTGTGCGTTCGAAGGTTTGTCCGTGGCGTTCACGAAGTGCCACTGAGTGTGCGTGTGTGTTAGTGAGTGTATTGATGTTTGGTTGGAGAAATGTTGCAGTGAGCAATGAATGCTGCTGGTTGGCTGGTGGGTCAATGACTGCGTTTTTGTGGCTGCTTGCATGAAATGCTGGAGAGAGGGGAGAAGGAGCGAGGCTGAATGCGGATTTATATGTGTGTCTGTGTGTGCGTGTGTATGTGTGATTATAGCCTGGCTCAATGGGCCTATTTCTGCAGGGCCAGTGGGAGGGCGTGGCGCCTGTGGCTGGAACTTTTCTGGTGTTTCTAAGGAACTTTTCAAAAGGGCTCAAAAATGTGGCTGTGAGAGAGAGAGCGCCCCGCGGACCATGATGTCTTTGTGAAGCCGAGAGGGAGAGAGAGGGGCACTCAGAGTACACTCAGAAACGGTAATCAATGGTCTCTTTTCAGCCCCAAATCGAAAACCTTAACAAACACATACAAGAAAATGCACACACAAACAGACGCTGATGAGAATCACATTTATGCCCATTTTCTGTGATGTAAATCACAAGGCAGCATCTGAGTATGTGTTCATATAATTACAGCTTGTGTTATCAGGCTAATGACAGTCATGCGACTTCACAGACGCCAAGGCAGTAACAGAGGGAAATCGATGCATAAAAGGCAGAGTTTTAGAGGAGGAAAGATACAAATGGAGAAAAGAAAAGCAGGGAGTGATGATGGGATGGCTGGACCCAGAGGCAGGAGGGGTGGAGACCGAGAGAGGAGTGTTTTTGTCTTTGATGCAGAGGAGAAAAATCCAATCAGCCCTGTGTAATTCAATCTGGAATGGAAAGATGCACCTTTGCAAGTGTGAGAGCGTGTGTGCAGAGGGCATGATGCATATTATTATCATGCCTTACCTCTCTTTTTCTCTCAAACACACACACACACACACACACACACACACACACACACACACACACACACACACACAGAGGAGGTAAACAAATTGCTGCTCCAGGGGTACCCCGAGAAGCTGACCTTGCTACGCTCCCTTGGCCCCTTCCCATTGGTTGACTGATTTTGGCGAACATGGCAGCCAATCCCCGGCCTTCGAGCGGTTTCCAGCCAATAGACTGCAGGCCAAGTGACTGTCATCATGGCCAGATAGCCGATTGATTCTTCATGTATCATAACAGCCCTTGGTATCGAACACTAATTACGCAGGTTGTGAGATCTGGCGGTGGAGTGAATAAGGCAAGCACGGCATCTGGTCTCTGTCTTAATGGGCAACACAGACTGAAAGCTTGTGACCTAATGAGATGTTTATCACGAGATGCTGATTAACTCTAACAAATCAGTGTCAGAAGACTTAAACGAATAATGAGCCAACATGAGAAACTAGTAAGGAAATTTGCTCATCCATCAGGACTTCACTGAGCGGCTCATGTGTCGTCTCGGCGGAAGTCTTGTGTTTTTTTATTTTGCATCATCTGATGTAATGCATTTATCAGATCCTACATGGCAGTGGCTCCCAGCATGGGATCAGGATCAGGACATTTGTAAAAGTTATGTTGGACTACAATCTGTAGCCTTTTAGTATCTTCTGACATTTTATAGATTAAGGGATTAGTAGGGATTAGAAGCAATAAATCAAAAAACAATCAATACCTTAATCGATAATGAATATACTAATAGTCACTGCCCTGGACAAGGATATAATCTATTGATACATATATTACATGTTCCTATTCATGTAATAATAGTTAAAAGGTAAATGGTTGACAAAATCAGAATCAAAAATAGGCTTATATATCATGACTTTGCTTTTTTTGCTTTTCTCTTGTAAAAACATTAAATCTTTTTTCATCTTGAGGCCTCTTAAAATGTTCAAATGAAATAATTTAAGCAGGGAAAGTCAATGCTTGCAGCTCAATCAAAAAGTCAGGCCAAGAGACTTATGCACCGAGTAATGACAACTAATTTAACATTTTGGGAAATATGCTTATTTGCTTTCTCGATGAACAACAGCTGAGTGCACAGCATCCCAAGTCTTGTTGTGACACTGAGGTGGCCAGGTTTGGTACCTTTGTGCCTGACCTGTGTTTACCAACCATATCTTACAACCCCATGCTGTGGTATGGTAAACTTTGGTTCATCAAGACATGGCTCCAACATGTAACTCTTTCCAGCTTTACAAATTTTCACATGTACAAAACACACATTGTGCAAATAAGAGTTTTAGAGGTGGCTGTAGGCATTGTGTTTCACTTTAGAAAGAGTCGGGCTAGTTGTTTCCCCGTGCTTCAAGTCTTTTATGTTCTGAGTCCAGGTACATATTTAAAACACAGACATGACATCCATCTTCTCATCGCACTCTTGGAGAGACAGCATATATAATCCCAAAATGTTGAACTATTCCTTTAAAATGCTACAAGCCAAAAAATATTGGGAACCGCTGCTACGGGGTATATCAAGAAATATTCACAAATGCATGCGGCAGGTGGGTGCAAGCAAGTAGATAATGAAGACTAATGGGTATCTGTATTGTATTATTCTGTAAGGAGTTCCCTGTTGCCACTCAGACGGCGTTATCTCTCGTCAGCCTCTGCTGAATCTCACCTCAGCTTAAAAAAAAAACTATAACAAGCTTCAGGTGCGAGCATGTTCATGAATCTCTGATTGTCCTTTAGCAGTACAGTCAAAGATAGCTCCATCCCTCAGTAGGCAACATTATTCACTGACTAATTAATTAAAAGGTGGATTTAAAAAGCGAATGGCTGGAGAATGATTGTCTAACGCATAGATTAGCTCCAGAGTGTTTGGTGTAACAATTGGTGATCATTAGTTCCTTGATACCGTGGGCTCGGTTTAATTAAAGTGTGATTGTGGAGCTTGTGGTCAGTGTGTAAACCAGTGGAAATGTCTAACTAGAGGACAGGAGAAACTATGTGTTGTGATACAATCGCGCTCCTACAGCCCCCTCTCTCTCTCTTCTGCCCCGGTGTAATCCTGTCCAGGTTGTTCTCTCCATTCAATCCGTCTCAGCTGCTCTAAGCTCTTTACAGGCCTGCGTTAACCACTGGCCTCTCTCTCTTTGCTGCTACCAGGACACCAGTCCAACCCCTTCTATCTCCCTTTCATTTTCTCTTATTTCTTCCTCCTCAGCTCCTCTGCTCTTTTATCATTTCACTCTACCTACAGCCAATCCCTTCCAATCTCATGGTATTTTCTGATGAGCCACTCATACCCTTTTACCACTTTTACATATTAACAAATTCTATTCTCTGTCTACTCTCCCCTCTTTTCCTCTCCATGCCTGCTGCATTTTCTTCCCCCCCGCTGCTGCACTTTAGCCACCACCCCTGCTTTAATATCACTTTTGTCTGTGATTGCCTCTGACCTCATCTCCCCTTTCATTCTCTTCAAATCTCTTCTCCCTCCATCTCCACACAATATCTAATCACTTTCAAATCTGTCGCCACACCTTTCTGCTTTGTTCCATTTTCGGGGGGGAACCGTTCCCAAGAACTGTTAGGTGTTAAGATACAATTTATGTTCAGCAATGACTAAGACAAATAGCTCATATCGCAATTACTTCTGGGTATTGAACCTCAATACTTTTTAAGTAAAGACGTGCAACAGCAACAAAAGAAAAATCTAATGGGCATGCTGTAATTACAGTAAATGGTATGCCTTGTAGCCACTAGGCTACCATAACACCCGAACCTCAAAACTATTTTGGTACTGATGGAATTTTGTCTGTCACAATGAATACAGTAGGAGAGAGGAAAAACTGCCCTGATTTCACAAGAATAAGTCAAATTGGTGAAAAGTCAGGAACAATAAACCCAATCTCGTTAAACAGAAATGCTTTTTTTCCCTTGAAACTCATCTTGCTTGTACTAGCCCTTTATTTTGGGTTGGGGGCATATTTTCTTTATTAGACAGTTACAGTGAAGAGGCAGACAGGAAATGGAGGAGGGAGAGTGGTGTGACATACAACAAAGGTCGCCGGCTGGAATCAAATATGGCATGCACTCTAACCATTTGGCTACAGAGCCGCTCCCTGTTTACTTATTCTTTATGACTGTTTTAGACTGTATTCCTGTACTGAAACAACCAACTGAAAATCAATTGTCGCTTTGGTCGTTACCTTGGACTCTAAAAAAAAGATATTTTGTAGACTTAACTAATCAAATTAAAAATATCAGGAGATTTATCGATAAGTGTTTGAAATGAAATTAATCGTTAGTTCCAGCCAGTTCAAGTAAAAATGTCAAATATTTGACCGTTCTAGGTGCTGAAACACGAGAAATGGCTGTCGTTATAAACTGAGAATGTTTAGGTTTTTGACAGATGACTCACCTTAAGGGTCCGGGAATCTATGTTTTGTACACCAAACGATTAATAGCTTAATCAAGAAAATAACTGGCAGATCAATCGATTATGAAATTAATCAGTAGTTGTCGCCTAAAAAAAGGATACTATTACGCAACTAAATCCAACTGCAACTCACACTGGGGGTGACTGAGCTAATTTTAAAATGTCAAAAAAAGGAATTAATGTCAAGTGATTTCTCTCCTCTCTTAGTGCCTCTTCCTCCTCCTCCTCCTCCTCCTCCTCTTGTCGCGAGACCTGCCAATCTGTCATGTGTATCTGCCTCAGTCATATCATGTCCTGTCAGACAGACACCCCACTCCATCCAACAAGGGAAACAATTATCATGTCACACATACGGCTAAACAAACAATACACTGGAGGACACATACACACACACACACTGTCAGTGTCAGTCAGCCTTTCAGACCTGGGTCTCTGCTGGCTAAGATTAGGGCTAATCCACAACTGTTGGAATGAAAGATTAAGAATGAATCACCTGCTGCCACAAAAGTGTGTGTGTTTGAGTGTGTGTGTGTGTGTGTGTGTGTGTGCACGCTTGAAGGCATTTATAGAAAGGCCCCATGGGAAAGAGAACCTGCTGAAACCAACAAGCAATATTACAGAATCGCTATCCTCCCAACCACACACACACACAGACACACACACACAGCTCATTAGCTTCAGTGGCTTGTTCAAACTGCAAATGCCTTTGAAAGAGCCCTTTAAAGCACCGGGGTTCAAAGGTTTACTTAACAGGGTCCACACACACACCAAAACACACACACACACACACACACACAGCGGGTTTCATAAACATACACACACAGCGGGTTTCAGAGTGCAGTATTTAATTGGATCGATGTTTTTCCCTCATGGCTTGCCCATAATTGAGGGGACATGAGTAACATGTGGGAAGCCTTTTGTTACTAAGTTCCTGTTTATTAAGACAGGCAGAATAAACGAGGAGCTCTGCAGCGGCGGAGAAAGAGGAGGAGGAAGGTGGGCTGGTGGGCTGAGGGTGTAGAGATGGATGGATGGAGAGAGGAAAAACGTTGCAGCAATGAGCTCCTGACCTCGTTCACTCCTCTGTCGGGACGTTGGGCTAAATAATTTAAACACACACACACACGCAGTCACATGCCTCTCCCACACAGTATTTCTCGCTCCCGATCTCACAAGCGGCCTCCCTGTGCTCCTTCATTGCCATCTCTGCCTCTGTTTCACATGTAAACACACACACGGCTATATAAAATCCCCTCTTTGTGCACCACTCAGGAAGCTCCCTCCTGATTTGAAGCTTGACGGCCCTATCTATAAATACTCACTTCCTGTGTCCTTCCTATAACCAATTGAGCCACCAATGACCAATTAAGCACACAAACACAGGTTGGACACATCAGTATGCAAACAAGTAGATCTCTGTCACAGTGTGAATTGTAATGAAATTCTGATGAAATATTCCTGTCAAAAACGCCACCGATAAGACTAACTTGCTATTAAAAATGAAACTGTAATTAATTCTCTATCTGACTTGATGGGAAATGTGCATTAGAAATGGATATCTGTAAATCAGCAGTGACAAAATCTCTTTAATTTCAGAGAAAAAGATGACACGAAGGTTGTTTTAAAATAGAAGCTGTGACGCTGGTGCATCAAAGATAAGACAAAATGAAGAGATGACAAACTGGGTGACAAAACCCTTAAATATACAATCCATGTATCCATGTAGTAAAACCTAAATGTGACTCATTGTGCTTTTCCCATTCAAATCTATTCAGACCAGAGCCTCTTGCACTGCAACAACCAACACCCCACACGCAGGCTGTTATGTGAAGTACTTTCACAAATTACTCTATCTCCGTACAACAAGCCATTCCAATTTCCACATGTATAAAATCCCTTCTGTTTAGATTTGGCATGACGTTGTTCCCATTTTACTTGATCTTTACCTCTTCCTGCAGAGCCTTAAAGACAATCCCCTGGGACGCCACACTCTCTATCTTCCACTGCGTCTTCATTCACGAGCACTCTCTACCACTATTAAGTGCAAACAAACTTACCAGTGCCTTGAGTGGCCATAGTGGCTATTTTCAAAGATGGGTTCCCAGAGGCGCAGTGATAGCATTTCCAGCCTGGGGCAGTCAAAAGAATCTCTCCAACAGTGACATGTAGCCAAGGAAACAAGTTCTTTGCACAGAGTATTGAAAGCAGAAGAGATTTGGTGTCATAAGTGGCCAACTGGAGGGAAAACTACAAGGTTAGTTTATCATTAGTTTTTTTAATGTGTCACCAAAGATACAGCACCGGTGATCATACACAATATTATTTTACAGGCAAATCAATACCTGTCAAGTGTCTATGGGTGATTGTTTAGTCTATAAAATGTGAAAAATGGCTATCACGGGTTCCCAGAGCCCAAAGACCAACAGTCTCAAACCCAAGAAGTTCGATTTACAAAGATATAAATCAGAGAAGAGCAGTAAATCATCAAGTATTTTTTTGGACATTTTATGGTTTTATTAATAACTTGACAGTAGAGTGATTACACCGAAATTACAGGAGAGAGATGGGGAATAACACACAAAAAAGTCCCCACCCAAAATCAAACTGAGTACACAGTGATTGTGATGGTGGATGCCTTAAAAGCCTACCACCAGGGTACCTCTATAGCTTGTTTTTCTAAATAAATGACAAAAACAAAAATTGTTGGTTATTAATATTCTTTGTCAAAAAATCTAAAGCTGCTAATAATGATCCATCCATCCATCCATCGTCCACCGCTTATCCTGCGCGGGGGCTGGAGCCTGTCCCAGTTGACATTGGGCAAAAGACGGGGTACACCCTGGACAGGTCGCTAGTCCATGATCATTTACATAATCGATTAATCTGGCGATTATATTTCTCTTTTAATTGTTTAGTCCACAAATTTCAAAGTCACCACAAGTCAGTTTTCAAATGTCATTTTGTCCAACCAACAACACCCAGATATATTCAGTTTGATCTCAAAGAGGACTAAGAAAACAAACGGAGGATCCAGAGGATGTTTGTCATGTTTTCTTAAAGATAACTTTAAAACCAAAGAAGAGTCATTGCCTGTCAAACAACGGTAAATTAAGGTCACAGCACTGTGGCAACAGCAGTTACCATCTGCTGATGAATGCCATTTGATATGGCTATACACCCCAGAAGAGGGTAGCAAGTGGACCTTTGTCAAACCACTATTTCCAAGCTCAATAACGATCGTTCATGATTAATGTTCTGTTGACCCGCTAAATGTTTCACCAATAGACTCACTTTTCAGATGCAACCAGACGTTACATTGTGGCCAAAAAAAAATTCAGAAACAAAAGTTCAAGTGGCACTAAGGAGCAAATGTGAAGTTGCATCAGACAAAGATACCAGCCAACAGATAGATAGTGAGATAGAGGGAGTCGTGTGTTTGAGGTCAGATGGAGGCCAGGGTCTGGTCAGGAACATGAAGGCCAGCCTTATCACGGCCTCAGCCCACTCTCATCATGAAATACACATTCCAGCAGTCCCATTGGATCGCACTTGATTTCAGCTCTGCATGACCCCGCCCATCCGGCCATTCGTTAACCTAATTACCCCGTCATTACAGAAATGCGTGAGGAAAGAGAGTAGTCTTAAAGAGTATACAAATATGCACATGAATGATAGGAGTGAAAAATGATAATGCTGGTGGACAGCATCTGTGATTGTCAAACTTCTGTCAGACACACACACACACACACACACACACACTGACACACACACAAATGTTTGTTAGTGGGAAGGAGGCGCCCTGTTTCTGAGGTTTTCATTTATAGCAAAAGCTCTAACTCACAGAGATCCCAGAATGCTTTGTGGTTTCGGGCGCCGGGCTGCGTTTATGGTCTCTAATTTAGAGCGCTGTAATAGCACACACACACACAGCAGTGTAAGGTGAAGCAACTGCTGGCTCCCCCTTTCTCTATATTTCAATTTATTGTAGTGGAACAGATGGACAAGAGAGGAGGAGAGGGGGGAGAGAGAGGGGTATTAGGAGTAGTATAAAGAGACAGAAAGAAACAGGTAGAAGAAAAGAGTGGAGCCAGAAAGTGGAGGATGAGATGAAAAGCTATGAATGAGAGAAGCAACAGTGGCGAGAGGAGAAAAAAAAGAATGAAAGAGAGAGAGAGAGAGAGAGGAGAAAGAGTGGAGGGCGGAGATGGAGAGGAGAGTGGGGCGATAAAGCTGTGACAGCGGCAGCCATGCTGGTTGTCATGGCGACGGCCGCGGAGAGCAGGTAGAGCACGGTCTCCTGGGAATGAGCTGTGCACGCCTCTCTCCCTCCCCCCACCCTCACTCTCTCTCTCTCTCTCGACATCCCTCCATCCTGGCTCTGTCTCCATCTCCATCCCCTCACTGTCATCCCCGTCACCCAGCCCTCATTTCCCCCGTCTCCGTCTCCATGTCCCAATATCCCCCATCTTCTCTTCCTCCCACTCTCTCTTTCCACTCCGGGTCCCATCCTCCTTTCAGTTTCTGGGCTCTAGCCCTTCTTTTTTTTCGTCTTCTTTCTCACTCAGCGCTCGATCTGTTTCCCATTTTTTTCGTTCTTTCCCACTCTCACATCTTCCCCTTGCTATCTAGCATCCCCGTCTCGCCATTACCTTAACTCTTTTTCCATCCTTATCACTCTCCATTTTATTCCCTCTTTCTCATTATCCAATGGCCTGTACACCTCCCTTTTTTCCATTCCTTTCCTCTCCTCTCCCTCCTCTCCTCTCTATATTCATCCAACCCCCCTCTCCAGAGAATATGTATGTATGTCTGCGCAGTGCTGCCCAATTACTGCAAGGGAGACTGTGTGTGTGTCTGTGTGTGTGTGTTTAGTATCTACACGAGCTGTGTTTCTAGCGTGTTTTGACCTACCTAAAACACCTCCAGCATTCTCCGTCTCCCTCTGACTCACTGAATCAACAAAAGTGCTGCACACCACCGCAATTCACTAGCTCTGTGAGTGTGTATGTGTGTAGTGTATCTGTGTGTAAGGTAATCAGGACTTTAATGTTAATGCGCATCAGTGCATATATGTAAGCAAGCGTGTCTGTACTTGTGTGAGATACTGGTCGCGATGAGAGAGAGCAGTTTCGAGCTGGATAAATTCAGGCTAAAACTGCATTCTTTCTAATCGCGGGAACACTTGAATACATTCCACAGGGAAGTTAAGTGTTGCACAATGTTGTGGAGCCAACTGATTGAAGAAAACAGGCACTTTCTAAACTGTGACTGGCAGTGGGAACAGAGATTCACACAGACCAGAAAGTACAATAATATGGCACCTCAGTCTGTGTATCAATAAGTAAGGATGGAGTTGTAGGTTATAAACATAGACTGTATATAAAAAGGTTATAAAGCACCTTTACAGCAATACCACAATATAAAAATACTCCTTTTTACAAATAAAACAACTGCATTTAAAGTACTGAAGTATCATCAGCTAAATGGACTTAAAGTACCAAAAGTAGTCATTCTGCAGTCAAATGGCCCCTGTGACTGACATTTTTAAGCATCAGTGTATATGTAGCATCCACCTAGGGGTCGGGCCCCCTCCAAATGGTCACAAAACAAATATGTGGGGTTGTGAAATGATTACAGTCCGTTCTCATTCCCAGAGTGTCAGATAGCTACGCTTTGTCATGTCTTGCGGCATCTGGTACCAACGCACATGGCACTCTTTCGCATCATAGTACAATGCGAAAAGTACTAATATAAATAATTGAAACGCCCGAGTAAGGAGCTGGTGAGCAATCTCTTGTAAGGGGTGAATTCATGCTGCTACCGTCAGGGTGCAGATATAATTTGCCACAATTCAGAACAAATAGGTTAAAAAGATAATTTATCCTGGCTGTTATAACCATTGTACATGCAATCTTATAAATTTAATTTGTGTTGTATTTGTTGGTGTATTTATTTGTTGCCATTTGATATCTATTTGTTACAGCTGGCTGTGTCAGGTAAAGTTACCTTAAACCTTGGTTGGGGTGGACAGGTGGGACAAAAAACAGACTTTTACCCAGGAGGCTAGTGTTTGTTTTCCATGTGAAACCAAAAGTCAACATTGATTCCTTTTAGAGATGTTATGTATGTTACGTAGGTAATGTTACTTAACTTACATAATTTAAGTCAACTAAGTAATATACCGTAAAACTTCAAATAAAAGCCTATTCCAAATGAGACACCTGTCCTGTTTACTGGCCTGGTGTGGCTACATGTTTTGACAAATAACGCTGGTCTCAATTAGAAGCCTGGTCTGGTCTTCATAGAAGTTCTTTGGATGTATAAAACCTATGAACACCCACATGGTCACCCTCTTGAGCTACTTCTCAGCTGCTTAAATCGCACATACAAATATAAATATTAAAACCTTTATCAATATAGACATGCTACACATCGTTAGATCTGTGCAATTCAACTGTTCAAATTTTCCAGTATGGTAACAAGAGACACAGAAAAATTCATATCTTTATGCAAGTAATATTCATAGTGGTTGAAATAAACAGTTTGATGGTAGCCTATTTTCTATCTGTGCTGAGAAAGAATTTTGTGTAAAAGGACGTCTATCACAACTATAGGCAGGGTGAGTTCAGTGACTGATACAAATAAAAGCCTGGACTATTAATTGAAGTTCTGCGGTAGCCTAGTTATTTTAAGCCAAACCATGATCTTTTCCTAAACCTAACCAAGTGGTTTTGGTGCCTAAACCTAACCAAACTGCAACCTTAAGCACTAGTTCTATTTAGAGTCTTACTGGACATTTTTCTTGCTAACTTTACTGCAGAGGCCTACATGTACAAAAATTACACTAAAGGGTACTCAGGTACACCAAGGGGTTTTGACAAAGCTTCCATATGTGACGCCTTGGAACGAGAACAGGTTAATGATTAATAAGAAAAGTTTACAAAAAACAAGTTCTACATATCTGCTTTCAGATTTTGGACTACTCTCCAAGTTTTGCGTTTTTCTACTTAGGCCTTAAACTATTAAGTGTCACGTAAACACCTCTAGTTTAATGTCTAGTGAACAATGTTTAGCCAACCAGAAAGACTTTATATGTACTCATGCCTGGTAGGTAATAACTATTATTATATTGAATGTTTAACTCCACTGGTAGCCAATGGAGAGAGGCCAACACTGGAGGAGTAATGAGATACCAGGCTTCAGGATTTTGAACCTTTATGGCTGAAGCAGGAATATAATGAATTACAGTAATGTAGTCTATAAAAGCATGGATTACTTCCATGTATTAGAAATATATTACAGTGATTCAGTTAGATTTTTCCCTGAGGTTTGCCTCTTAGGCTACCTCTAGCTCTGACTGGTGGGTTGAGGCGAGGAAACTAGAGCTGAAAACGGTTCAGATTTCTACTAATACACTTTTGATCTGCTAGATGGATATAACTTTATAAAAATTCTGGAAACTGCAGTTTTTACCTATGTGCTTGATTAGAAAAGGCCTGGTCGTCGCACAAGTTTATTTAAGAATAAAAAATCCAGACTAGACTCAAATTTGACATCTAAATTATTAGTATGCAGTTTGACATTAGAGGTTAAAGGTCCCAGAGATTGCTGCAAGGTCTTTTGAGCTCTCTTGGGGCCAATAATGACGGCCCTATGTTTCATCCTCATTCAGATTGATAGTATTCTATACAGGGCTGAGCTTTTAGTTCATTTTTAGTTTGAGGCATATTCTGAGCTCCCCTTGTTCTTTCATCTCAGGGGGAGGACACACTGAAATTTTAGGTATTGTGAAGGCAGGTTTCTCCGTCCCCACACGCTGTTATCAGTCTAATAGTAAATGGGAAATTCCATTCCTTCCGACCACGAGAAAGAAAAACTAATTTCAGACAAATGCAGCACATCTGCTAAGCCAGTCCTTCCCATGTGATAAGAAATTGCATTCAGATATGAGCGAGCAGCATGTGTACACATCCAACAACACACGCACACACATAAATAGCCACAGGGAAGAGATGGGGTGAGGAAAGAGAGGGATAGATGTTTTCCTCGCTGAAGGCCGTCATTATTCTCTCTCTCTGTCCATGCTGACCTCCAGACGTCGGCCGTCTAAATGCAGCTCCGGATATGAACCGTGATCCTTTTCATTTCCTCTATCCACTGGAAGGTGACGCCCATACCCTCACACATCCTTTCACACACACACCTGAAATTCTTCCTCCACACCAGGAGTGTTTTTTTACCTGCCAGCTTGTGTGTGTGTGTGTGTGTGTGTGTGTGTGTGTGTGTGTGTGAGGGGACTGTGTCCTCTAGGAGAGTGAGAAGGACCCACTTCCTGTGTCAAATTGCCTCTCACATTCCACACTCTCCCTCAATCCGCCTCACTTGGGCTATTTTTTCCTCTTTCTTGCTTGTTCTCTCTTTCTTCATCTCTCTATGGGGGGCTTTGTCAGCTATCAGAGGCACAAAACACCGATTCATTCCATGAGTTAAACATGATCCTCAAGAACACAACGCTTTTCCGCCACACACGCTCTCTCACACACACTTTTCAAGGAGCGAGGGCTGGCGAGAACAAGTTTTTGGCAGCCGAGATTCACTATTTTTGAGCCCACACACAGACAGATGGACAGTCAGAGATCTCATGAAGGCAGACGGATGCACGCAAACATGCACACATACACACACACAATGGCTATCCGTGGGACACAACAGATGTCTGTGGGAAAATCAGTCTCCCATGTAAAATATAGTCAGCCGGATATGATGTCACAAGTCCGATAACAGGAAATACCCACAGACAGACGACACCAGGGATCACTCGTCAGAAGCTACACACACAAGAATCAGATGGTTTGAAGCCAAGAGAGGCATCTAAAGAAAGATCAAATGCATGTGATTGTGGGTCGTGTGTGTTCAAGGCCTGGGTTGCTCGAGGTGAGTCTTGCAATTACTGACTGTTGTGTGTGTGTGTTATCTATTCAAGCAACACCTGCATCCATCTGTGCACTCCTAATACAGTATATTTAAGTGTGTGCACGTGTCACACCTGTCTCCGTCTGTACACTTAAAGACAGATTAGGTCAACTGTAGGCCAAGGATCTTTGGCAAAGATTGCAACCGGCTGACCCAGTAATAATCGTTGTGTGTGTGTAGTGCTGCCAGAACCAGTGCAGCGTCACAGCAGAAGCAGCACAATGACGATGTTGACAATACAAATAACATGTCAAAGCAAAAAGATAAAGACAAGCCTGAATAAAGCAGGACAAGGAATTTAACTGTCCCGGGGCCGCAGACCTTGAGGGGCCCTACAATGTGTTAAGGAAGTTGCATGTAAAATATGATACCTGCCTTTTTAGGTCATTTTGTGCCAATGTCTTGTGTCAAAATCTACTTTACTACTTTAGTTTATAGTGTGCTCATATGCTACATATTACATAAGTTCTGTTCAATTAAATTAACACAAACTTATAGCTGACAAAGTAAAGTTTAAAGCAAAGAGAAGTAGGCCACATCTCAAACAAACATGTCGGTGGGGGATCTTTAATTATCATTCCAGCAAAGGAGTAGGCCTACTGGTTGCACTGGACTTTATGGAAACTTGGAGGCCTGCATGGTAAATAAACATTACACAGAGGGTGGTAGGTGGGGATCATCAGGTGCCCAACATTTTGTCTAACAGCTTAATCTGACCATGAATTAAGGTTAAAAAAATCTAAATGAATATAATAGATATCAGATAATAGATTAATAGCCTAAACTCACCACTGAGCACAGATATTATGAGAATATAAAGGGATTTTTCTTATTAATTTACATTCAAAACTAGATCTGCATTTTGACTATTTTTGGTGGTTGCTTGCTTTTCCCTCAATGATTCAATGATCTCCCACCCT
The DNA here is from genome assembly GCA_029875015.1 of Lepomis gibbosus. Lineage (NCBI taxonomy): Eukaryota > Metazoa > Chordata > Actinopteri > Centrarchiformes > Centrarchidae > Lepomis > Lepomis gibbosus. Next base: position 53,154 of record JAPMOB010235541.1, read on the forward strand.
CCTCTTCCTCCACCTCCTCCTCCTCATAGGATAAATTTGGATTAATCGGTAACGGAAGGTGTGGGCGTGCTATGGGGGGCGCGTGAAGCTCGGCGTGGATGGTTCCGGACAGGAGGTGTGTGAAGAGAGAGAGGGGGGGTTGGGGGGCTCGCGCCTTCATAATCAGCTTCCCTCCTCGCGATTCCCGATGACATCATTCCATCCAAGCCTTCCTTCGTGCACCGCATCGCCGTTAACTTCCCCGTTACCCCACCCACTTCTCGCCACAAACACACACTGCCGCACAAACACACACACACACACCTCCGGTTGTAACGGGAGGATGCCCCCTGGTCGGATTCTGGCATCCGGACAATGAAGCCGGACAATTAAGGGAACGTCCATCTCACAGGTTCGAGATCGGACATCCGACCCCCCAAACATACATACACACACACACACGTCCTACAGCGCGACTACCCGATAATAAAGTCGTTAAAGCCGCAGTATGACTGGAGCCTCTCAAATTAACGACAGGATGTGATTCGGCGAAACAGACACCACATAGCGAAGCACAGCACAAAGACCCGTAATCAAGCTCAATTAGAGATTACCCGCTAATTACCGACACACACATGCACGCACACACACCTCCTGACTGGAGGGGACACAGGCCACAGTAAACCCCGACACTGAGACACAAAGGCTGGTGTGTGTCTGTGTGTGTGTGTCTGTGGGTGTGTGCGTAAAAAGGAGGGGGGGGGGTGCACGAGAGTCGCAAGCCCCCCTAGCGGGAGTCACGGACGTCCAATAAGGGCCAATAAGTAGGTCGAGGGCAGGATTTCCTACCGATCACCGACACCACTGTCTTATTAATGATAGCGCACCGCACTCACACACACACGCATGTGCAAAAATGCCCCGGCTCCTGTATGTACAAGAGCTCCCCGGTTAACAAAGGATCGGATGCTAGTGCTTACCGTGGCTGCGTGAGCAAGTAGCGCCGCGAGCGCCAATACCCAAGGCAGCTTCATGGTCGGAGTGCGCGGGCACAGTCTCCCGGTGCCGGCGCTGCCTTGACGGGGTTCGGGGAGGTTGGGGGGACAAAAGCTGCTGCTGCTGCTTGCTGTCGGTTTCTTGGTAGTCTGTCCAACTTCAGAGCGCGCCGCCCGTCCGCGCGACCATCCAGTCCTTCCAGTCGGGCGTTTTAATCCTTCACGTGCTGCTACTGCTGCTGCTGCTGGTCCAGGAAACCAGTAAACGACGAGATTACCTCTAGGACTCTTCTCCCTCTTCCCCGTCTGTTTGTCCGAGTTTTTCTTCTCGAGACCTGATAGATTTACTACCAGGAGACGCCAGATCTCTTCTCTCTCTCTCTCTCAATGCACACGCAGCCTCTCTCTACACCCCTCTCTCTCTGCGCACACACACTCGGACTCTCTCTCCTCCCCCTCTCTGTTGAGGGCAGGATGTTCCGTATGGCGACGCTGCTTGGCCTGGGAGTCTGGCTGGAGCGCTGTGTGTGTGTGTGTGTGTGTGTGTGTGTGTGTGTGTGTGTGTGTGTGTTTGTGTTAAGGTGGGGGATCTCCGCCAGCAAGTGCGATGATGCCCCCTGCAGCTCTTTTGGGCACCAACAGTCCTTTAAACACAGCCTAGGCCTACACGCTTGCACCGCGGGGCATTCACGGCTGCTTTCGGGCTGTGTCTTGCTCAGTTGGCTCTGATTGGCTGAACGCCACGAACACACCTTTACAGGTCAGCCTCAGTCCTCCGTTATGATTGGCTTACTCAGGCTTTCTTTAAATCCCAAATGAGCTCACACCTGTGCCCACAGAACAATAATTAATATTTATGAGCTACTGTAGCCTAGGCCTACTGTTTAGGTGTTAGGCTACTGCACAAAGACAATCGGACACATCTAAACTGAAACCTGATTACCTTAAATTGGCTCACATGCTAGCCAATCAACAGCTAACATGCTACTATCCCTTTTTAAGATTGAGTTATTCTTCATTAAAAATAACAATTTATCTTTACTCACTGTCCACTCACCGACTACCAGACTGAACAAGGTTTATTTGGGCATCGTGTATTTTTTTGATATCTACAAGAAAAGTAGGATATTTAGTAACGCCCTTGAGTTTGTATATTCCAAAATAACTTTTGTGTTTAACGATTTAACGATTAATAAACCAACCACAAACCAACTGACACACAGTAAATAAGGGTTGTTGTGCCCTTGTGAGTCAGGGCCCATGGGTAGTTGCCTAGTTTCACCCAGCAGTAATCCTTAAAAGAGCCTATAGGCTCTTTTAAGGATTAAAAGAGTAGGAAACACCTGTTTCCTACTGCAGCCTAAACTTCGAGTACTTTCCAGGTGGTTTAAAAATCGCTGCAGGTAGTGCTCCCTCCCTTCTTCAGTTTTTATTATCCACTTTAAGAAATCAACAAAGCCGGGGGATTACTGCCACCAACATCTTGCCAAACCAGACCTGTTTTTTAAGGCAACATCCTAGCTGTTTCATTTTAGGCACAGCATGCTCCAAACAAAAGCTGGACACGTAAGGGCAAGTTTACTTTGTCCCGGTGTTTTCTTAGGAGACACAATTGGAAGAATGCAAAGAGGGATGGTGTGTTTCAGCTCACCACTGCAGTGTATTCTGATTATCTTTTGTTGCAAACCTTGGGGTCAGTAATCATTTCATTACTAGAGTATTATACTGTATGAATTTAGTATTGTTCTCCCCTCAAATAGCAGTCGAATTTCACTTCTGCCTAGACTGATGAAAGGCCTTCCCTTTAAATATTGCTCAACCAATTTTAATCATGTAAATAATAATCTGGATAATGAATCTGGGTCTAGTTCTTGAATAAAAGTAATAGAACTGTTATCGGTTATCCATTGCTTAAACCTGTGGTATTCCTTGCTGGGACCAACATTGTCGGTCATAAGTCAGGGTGATACCACACAGAGATACCAGCCTTATTAAAGAATTTCTCAATAACCTACAGTATCAGGAACAAGCTCCTTGGGCCCCTCTTTGACTCATGATGTGTGTAATCACAGTCGTATCACTGCATACACATTCATTCAGATGGCTCGAACAGAGACTATGGTACAGATCCTGTTTTGTCTATGCAACTTAAAAATAAGTAGGGAAAACTGGAGTTTGTCTGCTCTGTCCGTTCACTCTGTGTTAGAGTGCATCAAACGCACAATGAAGCACACTTGAGACAGTTAAATTTTCAAAGTTTTTTTGTTCAGTTTGGTTTCAAAATAAAGATCACACAATTGTTTAGAGACAATCTACAACAGGAGTTACAAAAAATAGTTGCCCAGGCAATAAGCATACACAGGTTCTGTTAACTATACACATATGGTTACAGGTGTGCTCGTAGTAAATATACACAAGGCTGCTCCAAATGTACACCGCGCTGTGGCGGGCTGCCTCTCTCACCCAAAAGGACATAGACAGTATGATACAGCACTTACAGCACTAGAGAAATGCCAAAAAACACAAAAATCTCCTCTGTACAATCCATGGGTTTACCCCTCTGAAAACAGTCATGGG